>RJWM01033905.1:0-20181 GCA_004363535.1 Dasyprocta punctata
TCTTGGGCCAGGGATATAGCTAGGCAGCACAGCGCCTGCATGGCAAGTGTGAGGTCCTGGGCTCAATTCTTGGTACCCCCCGCCCCACAAAAAAGAAGTTTCTCAGTTTGCAAACGAAAGGAGTTCACAGTTCTTCAACTATGGCACTCTGAGGAACTTGCAAGAACTCAAATGTGTTCCAGGAGTACTTCACAATACCCTAGTAAATCTTCCAGTAGCCTTTATGTCAAGTAATTTTTAAACTTTATAATAAAACATTTTATGCTTCTGGACTATCTATGCAGTTAACAGTTTTTTTTTTTTTAAGTCTTTGTAAGGGCAAAGAAAAAAAGCTTTCCTGAAAGGACTGCAATATAATGGTTTCACAATTATTATGTCTCAAATTCACTAATGCATGGGAGGTAAAACAAGACAGGACACAAGGTAGAGTGGTGGTATATACCTATAATTGCAGCACTCTGGAAGGCTGAGGCAGGAGGATCTAAAGTCTGGGTTCAGTGCTAGCAACTCAGCCAAACCCTATCTCAAAATGAAAAATTAGGTGAAGAGTTGTGAGTTCGAGGCCAGCTTGGGCTACAATGCGAGCGCAAGGCCGGCCTGAGCTACGCAGTGCGACCCTGCCTCAGAAAACTAGAGCTGGGAGTTTGGCTCAGTGCCTTAAGTGCCTATCTGGCAAGCATTAGGCTTTGAGTTCGAAACCTGGTGCCATTAAAAAAAAAAAAAAGAAAAGAAAAGAAAAAGAAAAAGAAAGGTTCAGGGGAAAAGGATGGCTGGGAATATACCTCAGTTCAAGGCTTGGGTTTACTCCCCATTACACTGTTAACAGAAGTTTTATTTTCCAAAAGCAAAACACAGTGTTTCCTTTTAAGGATCTCTTTGAGAGTCTTCCCAAAGCAGCCCCAGACCTTCTGAATCCTCAGAAGACCTTCAATTCAGAATGGGATTCAGCCCTCCTGGGTGCCAGATGTCATCCACTCATCCCAATCCTAGAAATTAGTGAAGTAGAGATAAGCAAAGCAAGTACCTAATTGGGAGAGAGGGGCAGGGATTCACCAAACAGATGGATCATTATTTAATATATGTTAGCATATATGAAGACAAAAATAATTCTCAATGTGGTAATATTTAAATGCAAAAGTAAAAGCACTACAAAGTAATATAAAAAAAATTAGAATCTGGTCACAAGCTGTCTAAACCAGTAACAGAAATCCAGAAGCTTTAAAGGGGGAAAAAATAGTTTAGTAGCATGTGAAAAAGCTAACTTCTCCAGAGTCAGGGATACAAGAAAGAAAGAGACAAAATAAGTAGAGAAGACAGTCTTACATTAAATCAAAGATTAATACACAAAACACAGAAATCTCAAAGACTTAACAGCATACCCCAATAGAAAAGCAGGCAAAGCCGGGCGTGGTGTTGCATGCCTTTAATCCCAGCACTTGGGAGGCTGAGGTAGGAGGAGCACTGTGAGTTCAAGGCCGGCCTGAGCTACACAGTGGGACCCTGCCTCAAAAAACCAGGGCTGGGAGTTTGGCTCAGTGGCTTACGCGCCTGTCAGGCAGGTGCGAGGTGGTGAGTTTAATTCCTGGTGTGGCAAAAAAAAAAAAAAAAAAAAAGGCAAAAACCTGATATGGTAGCACACACCTGTAATCCTAGCACTTGGGAGGCTGAGGAAGGAGGATAGCCATGAGTTTGAGGACAGCCTGGGCTACATAGTAAGTTCAAAGTCATTCTGAACTACATAGTCAGACTATCTCAAAAAAGAAGGGAAAGGGAAAAGGAAACGGAAAGGGAAATGGAAAGGGAAGGAAAGGAAAAAGGGAAAAGGAAAAAGGAGAGGAGAGGAGGGCAAAAAGGCAGGGCAACTGATAAAAGACAGCAAATCCAAAGGGCAAAGCATTAAAATTCTCACACATCTGTAAATCAGAATTCTAGTGGTACCCTGTCTTTTACATCCAACAGAATGACAAAAATTAAAGATCAGAATACCAATTTCTGGGGCAGATATAAAGAAAAAGTTGCCTCTTGTTGATGTAGGAAACAAAGTGTCAAGTCTTCTTGGAAAGTAGTCTGTTAACATTTATTAGAGATTTTTTAAAAAAAACTTTCTCGAAGCTACCTCATTCTTTGAAATTTATCCACTGGAAACACAATTGTGGAACAAAAAAAAAGAAAAAAGAAAAAAAGGAAGTGTCTATTAACAGGAACAGCTAAATTTGATATGTTCTTATTTATTAAGTAGCCATTACAAATAAATTATACTCCAGATGAAAACATTCAAGATGTGGATGATTCTATTTTTTTCTATAGCATAATGAAAAACCCTAATTTGCATCTAAATGTGAATCTACACAGTTCTTTGATCATAAAGAAAACTCTGGAATTATGTATAAATAGGGGCACCTAAAACAAAAAATAGATCAAGTGTTTAATGCAAGTCAGGAAAAAAATAAGAGGGAAAAAAATCAGAATAAACCAAGTTGTAGCCAGGCATAGTGAAGCACAGCTGGAATATCAGTACTCTGTCAGGCTAAGGAAGGAGGATCACAAAAGGCCTAGCCCAAGCTGGGTAACTGGGCAACTTGTCAAGACCCTGTCTCAAAATTGAAAAGGGAGCTGTGGAATGTAGCTCAGTGTGAAGGCACTGGGTCCAGTCCTTGGTACCAAAAAAAAGGCCAAGTTTGAACATCACACCTATATATATACACACACACACAAACTCACACACAAAGTTATACACAAATGTGTATAAAACGCATTTTATACAAACAAAATGTTGAGCTGGGTGTAGTGGTCCACAATAGTCCCAACACTCGAGAGGTTTAAGACAGGAAGAATCGTCAGGGGTGGTGGCGCACATCTTTTATCCAACACTCAAGAGAATCGAAGTTTGAGCCTAGCTTGGGCTACACAAAGCAAGACCATGTCTCTTCACCAACCCACTCATTCAGCTGTATCTTGAATACATTCCTAACTGGCACTTTTTGCATATAGCACATGCGCATACCACCACCACCACTCAACACGTTTGTAATTTATCTAAGAATTTCAAATCTACATTCTAACGAAGAAACGTGTTAAATGGGGTCAGCAGTATAGCTCAGTGGCACAGCACCTGCCTGGCAAGTGCAAGGTCCTGATTTCAATTCCAAGTATCAAAAAGAAAAGAAAATGAAACATGTTAGATGTTTACAGAACCTAAAAGAGAGGCTGAGGCAGGAGGATCATGGTGAGTTCGTGACCGGCCTAGGCTACAAAGTGAGTTCAAGCCGGGCGTGGTGGCACACACCTTTAATCCCAGCACTCGGGAGGCTGAGGTAGGCGGAGCATTGTGAGTTCAAGGCCGGCTTGGGCTACAACAGGAGTGTAAGGCCGGCCTGAGCTACATAGTGCGACCCTGCCTCAAAAAAAAAAAACCAGGGCTGGGAGTTTGGCTCAGTGCCTTAAGCGCCTGCCCTGGCAGGCGCGAGGTTGTGAGTTCAATCCCCGGTGCCGCAAAAAAGAAAAAAACAAAGTGAGTTCAAGGCCAGCCTGAATTGCATAGTGAGACCCTGTCTCAAAAAATAGGGCTGGAGATTTTGCTCAGTGGCATAAGCGCCTGCCACTGACAGGCCCAAGGTTGAGTTCAATCCCTGGAACCAAAAAAAAACAAAAACAAAAACAAAACACCTAAAAGATCTTAGTTGTATTTGATAACAAGCACCTAACACTCAATGCTACTACAGCAATTAAAACTTTCTTAAATGGGCATGGCTGTGTACCCTATACCAACTATTGAGGAAGCTGAGGCAGAAGAATCACTTGAGTTAATGAGTCCAGCTCAGGCAACATAGTGAACCTCAAGTTCAAAAAACAGCATACCTACTACCAATGCATCTTTAAAGACCTACATAAATCTACAAAATGAAAATTATTCCAAATCAACAGATACGTGTGCCACAAAAAAGTTCACAAATTTACTAACTATGTATCACAAAAATTACTACATCTTAAATCCAGGCATGGTGGTACACACCTGTAATTCTAACACTCGGGAGACTGAGGCAGGAGGATCACTGAGTTTGAAACCAGCCTGGGCCACAAAGTGAGCTCAAGCCAGTCTGAACTGCACAGTAAGACTCTGTCTCAAACAGACAAAAAGATAAAATAAAAATAAAAAATAAATTATTGCATTTAAAAAATTCTAATAAGTGAAAAAACCATTGAAAACAAGCTTTCACCATTCATTTATGAGTATTTAACTGTTCTGAATTTTAAACTTGAGTACAATAATTACTATGAAAGTTTCCTAACAACCCACAAACATCTACTACTACTTGCATGCTAGTAATGTTCTCACCTTGTTAATTTCACAAGTTTATAATATCCAAGATTTTTTTTATTTTTTTGAGACAGTATCTTGCTATGTAGCCCAAGCTAGCCTTCAACTCACAGTGATGCTCCTGCCTCAGCCTCCTGTGTTGGGACTACAGGTGCGTGCCACCACGCCGGCTGAATCTGACAGTTCTTGAAATGGAATGACTTCATGATTCCAAACAGTCACGCAAAACTATTCTAACTTTTGCAATGCAAGGCAGAAGTATATGGAACACAGTTTTGTGACAATCTTTAAACTTGCACACAACTGAATATAACCTCTTTTTTTTTTTTTTTTTTTTTTTTTGCGGCACCGGGGATTGAACTCACAACCTCCCGGCCCTGGATTTTTTTGAGGCAGGGTCGCACTATGCAGCTCAGGCCGGCGTTGCGCTCGCGTTGTAGCCCAAGCCGGCCTCGAACTCACAACGCTCCGCCTACCTCAGCCTCCCGAGTGCTGGGATTAAAGGCGTGCGCCACCACGCCCGGCTGAATATAACCTCTTAAAAGAAAAAAACTTTAAGTTCGGTTTGAACCAAAATCTAAAAAGGATATAACAGTAGTTCTGTGTATATATAGGGTCACTAAGACAATACGATTAGTATTCAGAAGAATGAGATTTATTCATTCATATATATATATATATATACACATATATAAGACTATTATGTACTAAATACACCTATCAAGGTCACAAGAAAATGTTAATTCTTTAATATAACCTGAAAAAATCTTGAAACAAAAAATTTATGAAAAAGGAATGAAATAATTTATGATTAACTAGCCTGATTAATGGGGAGAGAGACAAGTTTGAGACATGAGGTTTATAATTCTTAAGAAATATTAACAAAGGAGCAAATATTCCCTTGCCAACAACAACTACGAATCTCATCAGCTATTACTGGGCAGACCTCTCCATACATACTCCCATAAAATTCTGAGGCTAGAGTATTACAGACAAGAAGTGATACCATACATTATCTTAAAAATAAATAAATGGCTAACAATGGGGACAGAAACTTGTTTTTTGGTTTTTTTCCTTGAGACAGGGTCTCACTATGCAGTTCAAGCTGATCTTGAATTCACTATATAGCTGAGGCTGGCCTCAGTCTCATGGAGTTCCTCCTGCCTCAGCCTTCCAAGTGAGAAACTTGCTAAATTTAAAACTGAAATAATTCAATTTTACCATAGCTTTTACCCTCTTTAATATAAAGAAACTGAGACTGCTAATATATGCCTATCTGTAATACATGTATATCTGTAATGTTCAGATTAACAAAGTAATGCCTGGCTCATATTGCTTAATTCTGTTTTGTTCCAGCTATTCTTTTGAAAATTTGGTTCTAGAAAATTTGATTCTAAAAAAAATTTTTTTTTGATTCTAGGAAAGCCATCATAGGCCCTGTTTCTTCCTATTAGCTAAGTACAAAAGGAATGTACCAAGCCATTTATTTATTTACGTAGTAGTGGGGGGCATAGAATCCAGCAGTGCTCACTCTATCACAAAGTTACATGGCTCAGTAGTTTCTAATTTTGATTTTGAGAAAGTCTCTCACCAAGATGTCCAGCTTGCCTTGAACTTGTAATCTTCCTGTTCAGCCCTCTGAGTAGCGACAGTGCCAGTATTCTAAAGCCTTCTAATGGTCAAAAAATACCAACAGATGCCATGTCAACAAAAGTTATGAGATGTGCTGGCACACACCTTTAATCCCAGCACTTGGGAGACTAAGGTACGAGAAGCATTGTGAGTTCGAGGCCAGCTTGGGCTACCACACGAGCGCAAGGCCAGCCTGAGCTACATAGTGCGACCCTGCCTCAAAAAACCAGGACTGGGAGTTTGGCTCAGTGGCTTAAGCACCTGTCTGGCAGGTGCAAGATTGTGAGTTCAATCCCCAGTGCCCCCCACCCCCAAAAAAAGAAAAAAAAGTTATGAGAACTGGCAATTTGGTTCAGTGGTAGAGCCCTTGCCCAGTATGTTTAAGGACGTGGACTCAACCACCAGCACCACCGCAAAAAAAAAAAAAAAAAGAGACAAAACAATTCATAGTATCACATACATAAATACATATAAAAATTTATGTACATTTCAAATATTTCCCAAATACCTTACATAACCAACAATCTGAAGATTAAAAATTGAGGACCAAAGGGAAAAACATTGAGCACCAATAAATCAATGCCATCAAACAGAAACAAAATGTGAGTCGTATATTTCACTGAAAATTTTTAGTGGGGTGTGGTGGCCCATGACTGTAATCCCAGCAGCCAACACCCAGCAGGTGGCTGAGGCAGCAGCAGTGCCTAGAATTCAAAGTCTGCTGTATTAAAAGGCAAAATCCTAGCCAGGCGTGGTGGTGCACGCCTTTAATCCCAGCACTTGGGAGGCTGAGGTAGGAGGGGCACTGTGAGTTCAAGGCCGGCCTGGGTTACAAACCAGGGCCAGGAGTTTGGCTCAATGGCTTAAGTGCCTGTCTGGCAGGCACGGAAGTTGTGAATTCAATCCCCAGTGCCGCCAAAAAAGAAAAAAAAAAAGCAAAATCCTATCTTAAAAAAAAACATTGTGTACATTAACATTGTAATACAGAACTCACTCACTGAATTATAATCTAGTAAAGCCTGTCTCAAAAGACAAACATGAATACATATATATGTGCATAATGTAAAAACACGGAAAAGTATTCTCTGGATACATAAAGCCAAAGCCTTGACAATATATCTCAAGGTAATTTCTGCTTTCAAATGCTTTATGACTAGCCGGGCGTGGTGGCGCACGCCTTTAACCCCAGCACTTGGGAGGCTGAGGTAGGAGAAGCATTGTGAGTTCGAGGTCGGCCTGGGCTACAATGCGAGCGCAAGGCTGGCCTGAGCTACACAGTGCGACACTGCCTCAAAAAACCAGGGCTGGGAGTTTGGCTCAGTGGCTTAAGCGCCTGCCCTGACAGGTGCGAGGTTGTGAGTTCAATCCCCAGTACCGCAAAAAACAAACAAAAAAAAAAGCTTTATGACTATGCATACCTCTTAATACATAAACACTAATTTTTTTTTTTTTTGTCTTTTTGAGACAGGGTTTCACTATGAAGTTCAGGCTGCCCTTGAACTCACTCTGTAGCCCAGACTGGCTTCAAACTTGCACCAATCCTCCTGCCTCGACCACCTGAGTGCTGGGATTACTACCATGCCCAGTCTAAAAACAAAACCTTTAATCTGGCTACAATGGCACGTGCCTTTACTCTCAGCACTATGGGAGCCTGAAGCAGGATGACAAGTTTGAGTCTGCTCTGGGCAATTTAGTGACCTCCTAAGACTGTTTCAAAATAAATTTTAAGAAGGGCTGGGGTGCCGGGCATGGTGGCGCATGCCTTTAATCCCAACACTCGGGAGGCTGAGGTAGGAGAAGCGTTGTGAGTTCGAGGCCGGCTTGGGCTACAACGCGAGCGCAAGGCCGGCCTGAGCTACATAGTGCGACCCTGCCTCAAAAAACTAGGGCCAGGAGTTTGGCTCAACGACTTAAGCGCCTGTCCTGGCAGGCGCGAGGTTGTGAGTTTGATCCCCAGTGCCGCTAAGGCTCAGAACTAAGGGATTGGTTTTAACCCCTGCAAAACAGGCAGGTAGGCAGGTGGGCAGACCACAGTCACCATCTTTTCCCCAATTTTTAACTTCCACAAACATACAATATTTGGTAGTAACAAAGAGCCAGGTGAGGTGGCGCACACCTGTAACCCCAGCACTCAGGAGGCTGACACACAAGGATCGTTCAGAGTTTGAGACCAGCCTGGGCTACAAAGTGAGCTCAAAGGCCAGCCTAAACTGCATAGTGAGACCGTGTCTCAAAAAAGACAAAAGACAAGCCGGGCGTGGTGGCGCACGCCTTTAATCCCAGCACTCGGGAGGCTGAGGTAGGCGGAGCGTTGTGAGTTCGAGGCCGGCCTGAGCTACATAGTGTGACCCTGCCTCAAAAAAACCAGGGCTGGGAGTTTGGCTCAGTACCTTAAGTGCCTGCCCTGGCAGATTCGAGGTTGTGAGTTCAATCCCCGGTGCCACAAAAAAAAAACAAAAAAAAAAAAAAAAAAAAAAAAAAAAACTCAGTACATCCTCAGAACTCAAGTACTTCACTATTCTACAATTCAGCATTAGTGATATTATACCTACTATGGAATTCAGCTGTTACTCTCAAATTTCACTTAACACTAAATTAGGCTAATGTGCCAGGTGTGGTGGTGCACACCTGTATTCCCAGCAGTTGAGAAGTTGAGACAGGAGGAGGGCTGCCAAGTTCAAGATTAACCTGAGGTACATAGCAAGTATAATTAAAGTCAATCTGGACTACACAGATCTACAAGATCTTGTCATAAATAAATAAATAAATAAAATTGAACTAAAGAAAGTCAAGCATGGTAGTACAGGCCTGTAATTCCAGCTGGCTGGGAGTCTAAGGAAAAAGGACCCCAATCTAGGCAATTTAGAGATTTAGTGAGACCCTTTTTTTGGGGGGGGGGGGCACCAGGAATTGAACTCCGAAACCTCGCACCTGCCAGACAGGCTCTTAAGTCATTGAGCCAAACTCCCAGCCCTAGTTTTTCTGAGGCAGGGTCGCAGTACGTAGCTCAGGCTGGCCTTGCTTGTGTTGTAGCCCAAGTCGACCTTGAACTCACAACGCTCCTCCTACCTCAGCCTCCCAAGTGCTGGGATTAAAGGCGTGCACCACCACGTCTGGCTGAGATCCTCTTAAAACAGGCTGGGGATGTAGCTCAGGTAGAACGCCTTGGGTTCAATCCTCAGTACCACCAAAAATTAATAATTATGCTAAAGAAACAAATTATGAGTATATTACATACTTGAGGTTCATATATAGCAGAAATTCCAGAGCTCTAAAAGTAATTCCACCTTTCATTGAAAGGGCATTAGGAGCTGGGGATATAGTTTAATGGCACAGGGCCTGCCTGGAATGTAAGGTCCTGAGTTAGATTTCTTGTGCCCCCACCAAAAATAATAATAATAATAAAAAGGCCTGAAATTTCATTCATTTATCTTAAAGAGATTATACATTTCCTTTGAACATCACGGAAACATCTCTACATGAGTCAAAAGCTGCATTATTACTATTTGTGTTTTTTGGTGGTACACAAGGAGTGATATACATCCTGAGCTCTCCTCCTAATTTTGAGACATGGCCTATTTAAATTACCCAAACTGGGCTACACTTACAACCCAGATAGCAGATTATAGGCCTATACCACCATGCCCTGGCTCTAAATGACTTGGTTTTAACTTCTACTTAAAGTTATACCCAGCTGGGCGTGGTGGCACAAGCCTTTAATCCCAGCACTCGGGAGGCTGAGGTAGGAGGAGTGAGTTCGAGGCCGGCTCGGGCTGCTACACAGTGTGACCCTGCCTCAAAAAACCAGGGCCGGGAGTTTGGCTCAGTGACTTAAGCACCTGTCTGACAGGCGCGTAGTTGTGAGTTCAATCCCCGGTGCCGCAAAAAAATAAATAATAAAAATAAATAAAATAAAAAAGTTATACCCAACACACACCTTTAATCCCAGCACTCAGGAGGCTGAGGTGGGAGGAGCATTATAAGTTCAAGGCCAGCTTGGGCTACAACAGAGCACAAGGCTGACCTGAGCTACATAGTGCAACCCTGCCTCAAAACAACCACAGCTGGGAGTTTGGCTCAGTGGTTTAAGTACCTGTACGGCAGGTATGAGGTTGTGAGTTCAATCCCTGGTGCCACAAAAAAATAAAAAAATAAAATAAAGTTATACCCAAAAACCGGATGTGGCAGGGCACGCCCGTAATCCCAGCACTCGGGGAGGCTGAGACAGTAAGATTGTTGTGAGTTTGAGATCAGCCTGGGTGAGCTACAAAATAAGCTCAAGACCAGCCTGAAGTGCACAGCAAGACCCTATCTCAAAAGAGACTAAATAAATAACTAAATACTATACCCAAAAGCATGGCAGCACACACCTGTAATACCAGACCTCTGGGAGGCTGAGACAGGAAGATCCAGTTCCAGCCTTGCTTGCCCGGCCAATTACACACAACCTTGTCTTCAAATTAAATAAATCAGGAACAGCCAAGTATGGCTCAATGTGAGGATTTTGGGTTCAATCCTCAGCATCACAAAAATATTTGACAAAAACATTTTTAAAATAATATTCAAAAAACAATAGTAGTAATAATAATATTCAAGATGGACATGGGGTGCATGTCTGTAATCCCAGCACTTAGGAGTCTGAGGCAAGAGGACCCTAAATTCGAGGGCAGCCTGGGCTACACAGTGAGTTCAAGGCCCACCTGAACTACATGGTAAGACTGTCTCAAAAAACTAAAAATAATAACCGTAATAATATTCAAGGTTAGCTGGGCGTGGTTGCGCACGCCTTTAATCCCAGCACTCGGGAGGGCTGAGGTAGGCGGAGCATTGTGAGTGCCAGGCCGGCTTGGGCTACAACGGGAGTGGCAAGGCCAGCCTGAGCTACATAGTGCGACCCTGCCTCAAAAAACCAGGGTCGGGAGTTTGGCTCAGCAGCTTAAGTGCCTGTCTGGCAAGTGCGAGAACGTGAGTTCGATCCCCGGTGCCGCAAAAAAAAAAAAAAAAAAATCAAGGCTAGCTGTGCATGGTGGTACACGCCTTTAATCCCAACACTCTGGGAAGCTGAGGCAGGGGATAGTTGTGAGTTTGAGACCAGCCTGGGCTACAAAGTGAGTTCAAAGCCAGCCTGTCTCAAAAAATAGGGCTGGGGATTTAGCTCTGTGGCAAAAGCACCTGCCTGGCAGGTGCGAGGTTGTGAGTTCTATCCTCAGTACCAAAAAATAATAATATTTAAGGCTGGAGGTGTATCTGAGAAGCACAATGTACGCTTAACACACTCTTCTTTTTTTTTTTTTTTTTTGCAGCACCAGGAATCGAACTAAACCTCACTCCTGCCAGACAGGTGTTTAAGCCACTGGTTTTTTGAGGCAGGGTAGCCCAAGGGGGCCTCGAACTCACAACACTCCTCCTACCTCAGCCTCCAGAGTGCTGGGATTAAAGGTGTGTGCCACCACACCCAGCTCTTAGCACAAAGTCTTAGTTCAATCATTAGCACCCCAAAATAATAATTATATTCAACCCAAGTCTATCAGTGTAATGCCACTGTAAAGTTTGTGATGATACATGTTTGCATCTGCATCTACTCGAGGCTGAAGCAAGCAGAAGACTCACTTGAACCCAACCTTGGCAACAGGGTGAGACTCCATCACCACTCATTAAAGAAAAAAAAAAAAAAAGAATAAGCTTAACATCATATATATGCTGGGTTAAAGAAAAAAATTTTTTGTCAAGTTGGGAATGTATCTCATGGTACTTACCTAGCACATACAAGGATCTGAGTTTCATCCCCAGCAGTGCAAAATAAAGTATTAGAGGAAAAAAAAACTTTCATGAAAATAGACACATGATGCTGGGCATGGTGGCACACATCTTTAATCCAAGCACTCAGGAGGCTGAGGTAGGAGGAGCGCTGTGAGTTCGAGGCCGGCTTGGGCTACAATGCTAGCGCAAGGCCGGCCTGAGCTACACAGTGTGACCCTGCCTGAAGAAAGAAAAAAAAAAAAAAATCCAGGGCCAGGAGTTTGGCTCAGTGACTTAAACGCCTATCTAACAGGTAGGTGTGAGGTTGTGAGTTCAATCCCCAGTGCCACAAAAAAAAAAAAAAAAAAAACAAAAACAAAACAAAAAAAAAAAAGACAAGAAAATGGACACATGGTTTTGTTTTGCAGAACTGGTGGCTGAACCCAGGGCCTTCACAATGAGCTACATCTCCAGCTTTCTTTTTTGTTTTTTTTTTGCGGGGGTGGTAGTGTTGAGACAGGATCACACTATGTAGTTCAGGATAGTCTCAAACTCATGTGTCCTCCTGCCTCAGTCTCCCAAGTGCCGGGATCACAGGTATGTGCCACCACACCCAGCCCTTTTTGTTGTTTTATATTTAAAACATGGTCTCAATAAATAGGTCAGGCTCAAACTTGGATCTTCCAGTTTCAGCCTCCTAGAGTGCTGAGATTACAGGCTTGCACCACCACACCCAACACGTTTCTTTCTGAGTAATGGAATACTCTAACATAAAGAGTGTACATGCACTAACAAATCATTCAATTGTACAGGTGAATTTTACAAAATATATATGCTAATCCCGTCTTGGGGTTTTGACTAAAATCATGCATAGAACATACATTATACCTCAGTAAAGCTTTTTAAAAAGGCACTTGAAACAGGACTTGGTGGTGCATACTTGTAATCCCAAGCACTCTGGGAAACAGGCTGGAGGAGCCCAGATGGGGCAATAGAGCAACTCAATGAGACCCCCATCTCAAAATAAGAAAAATTACAAGGGGTTGGGAGTGTAGCTCAGTGTTAAGGTCCCGGGTTCAATCTTGTCTAATAGTAAACCCTGAGATGCTGTTTCAAGTAGGAAAGGCATGAAACCAGTTACAGTATTTCGTATATAAAATTACAGTCAACCAAATATTTAACATTTTTCCATTCTTTCCTATACTTCCGAATACATCATCTCCGTAACTATAAATCTGTTATTTTTAAAAAAAACATGCATCACTCCTGCAATCCCAGCTCCTCGGCAGGAGGATTGTTGCAAGTTCAAGATCAGCCTGGGAGGGCTGGGAGTTTGGCTCAGTGACTTAAGTGCCTGTCTGACAGGCTCAAGGTTGTGAGTTCAATCCCCAGTCCCACCAAAAAAAAAAAAAAAAAAAAGATGAGCCGGGCATGGTGGCGCACGCCTTTAATTCCAGCACTTGGGAGGCTGAGGTAGGAGGAGCCTTGTGAGTTCAAGGCTGGCTTGGGCTACATCGTGAGCACAAGGCTGGCCTGAGCTACACAGTGTGACCCTGCCTCAAAAAACCAGGACCGGGAGTTTGGCTCAGTGACTTAAGCGCCTGTCTGACAGGCGCAAGGTTATGAGTTCAATCCCGGGTGCCACAAAAGAAAAAAAAAAAAAAAAAGACCAGCCTGGGCTACAAAGTGAGCTCAAGGCCAGCCTGAAACTGTATAGCAAGACTCTGTCTCAAAATTAAAAAAAAAAAAAAATGCAGAACAGTGTTTAATGTATTTTCATTTGTATAAATATTTTTGAAAACAAGTTACCCTAATTTTTAGTGAAATTTTCATATATTCAATTGTTTGCTGGTTCTGATTATCTATGGAATGACATTTCAATTCATTTTAATACAACCTACAGAGCACTGCCTCAAGGCATATTACTAGCTAAATACTTCAAGGGATGAGGATGCCTAACTTTGAAACTCTAGAATAATAATTTACTTAGTCAAGTATGTGTGTTTGTGAAGACAGGGAAAGAAGAGAAAAACTCAAAAAACACTCATATATGGAAAAATACCACTAAAAAGAAAAGCATATCAAAATGTTAACAGTTCTTAGTTTTTGCTTGACTTCCAAAATTTCATTAATCATATATTACTTTCTAAACAGAAAAAAATTTCATTATTCCTATGCTACATGAAGAACCCAAACCCAAAATACCACAAAGTATACTGTATGATTCTACACACAGTATGGCATTCTAGATAAGACAAAATATGAGGACAGAGCCAGGCGTGGTGGTGCATGCCTTCAATCCCAGCACTCGGGAGGCTGAGGTAGGTGGAACGTTGTGAGTTCGAGACTGGCTTGGGCTACAAAGTGAGCAAGGCCAGCCTGAGCTAGAGCTACATAGTGCAACCCTGTCTCAAAAAAAAATAGGGCCAGGAGTTTGGCTTAGTGGCTTAAGCACCTGCCAGGCAGGTGCATGGTTGTGGTTGTGAGTTCGAGCTCTGGCACCACAAAAATAAAGTTAAAAAATGAGGACAGTAACCCCCACCCCGCCCTGTATCAGTGATGGTGGTTCTTTTAGTGGTTTCCACGATACAATACAAACAACCTACTGCGGCATGCATGCTGTAGGTCTGCCACCACTGCCCAAGCAGCTTGGGTGGGAAGTGAGGTTAAAAGGAGCATGAAAGAAATCTGGGAGGATGGTGAAGTATTCTATTCTCTCACCCAGTGATGATGGTGGTGTAGGGTGGTGGTCACACAACTGCCAGCATTCATCAAAGCTCACATTAAAAAGCCTTATTCTACACCAGGCACAGCAGTACATGCCTGTAATTCCTACTATCTGGGAGATTTAGGAAGGAGAATCAAAAGTTAGACCAACCTGGGTAACAGCAGGGGTGGGGGCAGGCTTCCTATACACAGTGCAAATCTCAATTTAAAAACTCAAAGCCGTTAAAAGTAATAAATTTCTTCTTTGTTATGCCTATTTTTTCAAAAGGGACGATTCCATTGAATTTTTTAAAAATTGGGACTACTGACCTACTTCAAATTTCT
The DNA here is from genome assembly GCA_004363535.1 of Dasyprocta punctata. NCBI lineage: Eukaryota > Metazoa > Chordata > Mammalia > Rodentia > Dasyproctidae > Dasyprocta > Dasyprocta punctata. The sequence continues at coordinate 14,741 of RJWM01033905.1, forward strand.
CAGTTTACACATACGAAAATACACTAAAGGAAATCTGAGGGCCGGGAGTTGGCTCAGTGGCTTAAGTGCCTGCGTGGCAGGTGCAAGGTTGTGAGTTTGACACCTGGTGCCACAAAAATAAATAAAATAAAGTAAAATAAAATAAAGTAAAATAAAGGAACTTTGTTCAAGAGTCCATTGCGGGATAATAGATTACCATTTATTTACTTCAAATCCAGCGTTCATTCTTCCTAAGTTCTGAAGGCTACGGTTTTTTTTTTTCCTGAAGACTACAGTTTCCACAAACTACACACACAAGTGGATGTCAGGACAAAATTCCATTTATACACAAACTTTTAGCACACATAAGTGTGGCTAAATGTGTTCTTCCCAACCTTTGCCAAACCACCACTTCACTTTGTAAAGTAAAACGAGTAAAGGAGTCAACGCCAAGAAGAACACAGATCTGTAAAGTATGACGAGACATCAATATTACACATTCAGAGCTCCATTATCTGGACATCTGATTTATCATAAATTGACGGGGGGGGGTGGCAAAAAGTATGAAACCAAAGTAAGACTAAACAAACTTTACTGAAACAGCTTAATTACAGCACTTGGTGGAAGGCTGAGGCAGGAGGATCGTTGCAAGTTAGAGACCTGCCTGGGCCTCCAAGGGAGCTCAAAGACCAGTCTGAAACTGCATAGTGAGACCCTGTCTCAAAAAAGACAAAAAATAGAGCCAGTCGTGGTGGCGCACACCTTTAATCCCAGCACTCAGGAGGCTGAGGTAGAAGGAGAGTTGCAAGTTCAAGGCCGGCAAGCACAAGGACAGCCTGAGCTACATAGTGCAACCCTGCCTCAAAAAAACCTGGCGAAGTTGTGAGTTTGATTCCTGGTGCAAGGACAAAAAAATAAATAAATAAAATAAAATAAAATAAAAACATCTCCATTATCAAATAAATGGGGCCAAGGATCTAGCTCAGCAACACAAGCACCTGCCTGGCAAGTGCAAGGTCCTGAGTTCAAATGCCGATACCAAAAAATAAAAATAAATAAGCAGCTGGGCATGGTGGCACACACCTTTAGTCCCAGACCTCAGGAGGCTGAGGTAGGAGGAGCGTTTTGAGTTCAAGTCTGGCTTGGGCTACAACGCAAGCACAAGGCCGACCTGAGCTACACAGTGCAACCCTCCTTTAACAAACTAGGACTGGGAGTTTGGCTCAGTGGCTTAAGCACCTGTCTGGCAGGCATAAGGTTGGGAGCTCAATCCCCGGTGCCACAAAATACATACATATATAAATAAATAAAAATTCAAAAACCAAACCAATCAAATCAATTAATAAAAACTATTTTCAAGAATGTTACGGCACATCAACATAACATTGATATGATTTTCTAACCATCTACAAGATGTGAAATAAAGTTACAACAAAAAAATTTTGTTTTCAATATGCAAGGAAAAGATGTATGCGTCTGTTACACAAAAACTAGAGCCAAAAAGAACTGAAACTTTTAGAGAGTTTAAGATGCAAAACAATGAACTTTACCTATCTATCCCACACAGGAAAAGTATGAGGAGGTTAAGTCCATTCCTTGTGCCCAAGTTAACCGTACACCTACAGTCTTTCAGGAAAGAAAACCACTAGGTTTCAATAAGAACAGAAGTCAATTAAGGCTCTATTAACATTTCACATAAGTCATTTGTCTGACACCTAAGTTTTAAACCTAGAATGCGTATCACACATTAATAAGTCACACTAAAGATTCCATTCCAACAGGCAGGAAATTTAAAATTGTAAAAAGCTTACCGGAAGCCTGTATACTCTGCAAACTGTGATTTCCCACTATACTACTACCGCGTGACACTTAAATCAAATCCACAGAGTTGATCAGCAAACTAAGAAAACAAAAACAAAACGCTAGAAATAGGAAGTACTGACCACTAAATAAATCCCACAGAAAAGTAGAAATAAAAACCTTTTAAACATCATTCTGTGCACGCACAATATTCATGTATGAGAAGAAGGCCTTTCAATATAAATAGCCAAGACTCTCAACCATTTGAGATCCTGGCTTAGTGAGACTGACTGACAGACAACAGCTGGGGAGATTTTGTATTGATCTTGTAACATCATGACACACTTTGGAAGAAAGAATCCGCGAAGATATCGTTATAATGGCAAAAAATAAAACTGTGAGGATTTCATTTTCAGTTGTGTGACACCTCACCCCTTACAATGAAAACCCCTAACGAATTCCTGTACTTCAAAATCCCTCTTTCGTTTGCCAGTCTGATTCCACAGTAATGCACCTCCTTCCTCCCAAACCTCGTAGAAAATTAAAAACACCTAACGGAATAACCGAATACAAAAACTGGGCACCTTTCCACCTGTCTGCCTGACTCATTTCTCATTTGAAATCTTAGTTTAGAACTCTCGCCTTCCAGGGGTTAAGGCGCCGCCCAATTTCCCAGGCCGCAAAACAATTTCGACCCGCCACATTTCCAGGTTATCTACTTTCCTCCCCTCGATCTTAAACCTCAATCTGGTACCTCCCAGTTTACCCTCCGGACATTAATGATCTGTTGGTCCAAAACCCTAACAACACAAAGGTGAATTCCTAAGATTCCGCGAAGAGCTCCCCCAGGGGGGTGGGGAGAGTTCGGGGCAGCGGGCCGAGGTGCTCCCGCTCAGCCCAGCGGAGGGGCGGGGAGCGGCTGTGACCGCACAATCCCACCGCCGCTCAGCCGGCGCCCCCACCTCCAGGCGCTCAGGCCTGCTCCCAGGGAGCTCCCCGCAACCCAGTAACCACTTGGCTTCTCCTCACAGGCCCGCCAAAGGTCGGCCTAGCATCCAAGTAGATGGTTCATTAGAAAGGGAAAAGCAAGCGGTGTCCGACGTGTTGTTTCAAAACATAACGGAGCCCGGGCCCCCGAGACCGTTAAACCGCGGGTAGAGGGGGGGAGAAGCGAGAAAGCTTGCGACCTCTGGCTTCGGCCCGGCCGCCCTTTCGACCCCCAAGTTCACTCTGCAGGAATATCAACACTCCTCCCGACCCACGCCAAACCCTAGAACACCAGATAACGCGGAAAAAGGGTCAATACCTTGTAGAAAGCCCCGTTGGAGCCGCGAACCTCCACCGTCAGCTCCGCCATGTTGGAACCGCAAAGGCCGCTGGGAAGAGATTCTAGAAACTTTCCAACCAGAGGGGAGGAGGGGGGAGGGGCGAGCAGGAGGCGGGGAAGGGCGGGGAAAATGGGCGGGGATTGGGAATTCCCCGCCCCGCGCCCCTAGGGTCTCAGCGTGCCGCCCCGACGCTCCCGCGGGATCCCTCCGCTCCTCGCAGCTCACGCCCTGGGCTCCGCCCGCAGCCTCCCGACACAATCGCCCGAACCCTGCTGACCCGCCCCTGTCCCCGCCCACTAGTGCCCGCAGCGTGATCTGCTGGGCGGGTCAGTGCCTCCAGCCGGGCGAGGGGGAACCGGCCCGCGCGGCTGTGTTGCGCTGTTGCCCGATCCGAGGGCCAGCAGCCTGGAGCTTCTTCCTCGCTTAGGGAAGAGCAAGTTTTGGGGCTCCAGTTGTAACTTCTGAAGAGGAAAAATGAGCCTTAAAAAACCTACATACTATTGTGCTCCAAGGCACTCCCCCGGATTTTTAAATAGGCTCTTTCAAATTCCACAGTTAACACCGCCTCACTTAGTTTGGCCAACCCTTTTGTCCACCTGTTACCATTTTAGCTTTTTAAAAGTCAACTGAAAGCCAAGTGTGGTGTCACACATCTGTAATTCCTACATCCTGAGAGGTCGAAGCAGGAGACTGGCCAGTCCTTGCCCAGCCTGGGCAATTTAGCAACTTTAGTGAGTCCTAGTCTCAAAAAAAAATTTTTTTTTTAAACCTTTAAGGAGGGTTGGGATGTAGCTCAGTGCAGAGGTCCTGGTTCAATCCCCAGTAGTGGAAAACGTAATAATAAAGCCAGATACCGTAGCACAGGCCTGAAATCCCAGCCACCTGGGAGAGTGGAGCAAGAAGGTTACAAGTTTAAGGTCAGCCTGTACAACTTGTGAGACCATATGTCAAACATAAAAAGGGCTGGGGAGAGCCCCTGGATTTAATTCCCTATGCTCCAAAAATAAATAAGTGTAAAATAGAATAAAAATAAAGAACTGAAGACCTAATTTAGTGGTACAGTGCTTACCTAGCATGCCAAGGCCCTAGGGTTCAGGCTCCAAAGACACACACACACATACACACACACACACCCCTAAGTATTTTCAATGCAATTTGGCAGTGTTCACAATGTGTAACAGTGTAGGTCAATACCTATTATTGGAATTAGGAGAATTTAAGGGCACAGGAGACCACATTCAGAGTTTGACAAATAGGATCAAAGTAGAACAAATAGATCAAAGTAGATACGACTTTAACAGAACTTACCCCAGCTCTGAAAGCAGCATGGCACAGTGGCTTTGAACATTGGTTTGGTTTGGTTTAGTTTTTTTGTTTTGTTTTTGGTACCGGGGATCAAACTCACATCCTCGTGCCTGCCAGGCTGGTGCTTAGGCCACTAAGCTAAATCCCCAACCCTGAACATTTGTTTTAACAATTTAATAGAACTCGTTTTCAAAGCGAGGCCTTTGGGGGTGATAGGTATGTGTGTGTCATACTTGTATTACCATTGTAGCAAAAAGACTTTCATTAAAAGGATGCTAAACCAGTACTGGATACCTCCAAAGAAATGTCCCATTGGCTCCACCATTGAGGGAAAAAAAAAAAGACCTTAAAAAAATGCACACATTTTATCAGCATGTCAGTATCTCCAAAGGTTCATAAAGGAAATGAGCACTCAAAGAATACTAAGTATTGTTTTGTACACACAAGTCTTTTAAAAATGTCCCCAAGCACATGTGCTGTTTTGGATGAGGCATATGCTGGCTCATCAATTTTGGACTTTCTTTCCAGCTCCAGAACCATAGCCAAATAAATTTATGTTGATCATAAATTTAAAAGTAATACATTGCCAAGTGAAAATGTTGACAAAAATTAAAACTAAGAATGTTAACTATGGTGAGAAAAAACACAAAGCATCAATGAGTAATAGCCAATTATTTCTGCTTCCTCCTCTACTTCTTGGTTTTTTTGAGACAAGATCTCACTAAGTAATCCAGGCTGGCCTTAAACTAACTACTGTAGCCTAGGTTGGCCTTGAACTTGTGATTCTTTTGCCATCATGGCCACTTTTTATGGCTTCCGGCAGCACTTGACCATGTCACTATGATCTTTTAGAACTATAATATCCTACTTTGCTTTTTGTTTTTTCTTTTCCACCCTGGGAATTGAACCCAAGGCCTTCACACTGAGCTGCATCCCCACCTACTACCACTACCACCACCCTCTTTTTTTTTTTTATTTTGTTTTTGAGACAAGTTCTTCCTGAATCACCAAGTTGCCCAGACTGGGCTG
>RJWM01033906.1:0-20183 GCA_004363535.1 Dasyprocta punctata
AACAGTCTATTTCTTCATGAAATTTGTCAGCATGTAAGTATCCACTGAAGCCCAGATGTGTTTGTTAAGGACCCGATGACCCTGTAAGGACTCTTTCATATTCAATTAAATCATTGCCTTTTTAAGTGCTAGTTAATTGTGGAGTGAATCAAAAAGACCACGTTGGTTTGATATTTGATTAGTAAAATTTCACTAGAGAGATTGAGACGCCTGTAAGTTCTCTGAAAGTAATGAAGATTTTTCAGAGATATTTCACTACAGAGGAAGAGTAAATTCTATTGGCATGGAGTTTGAAGATTTTGCATTTGTGATGCTTTCATTTGTTTTTCTCTTAAACATTGTTTAAGAGAAAATCCCATTCTTTCTATAACTCTTCTTAATCTTTTCATTTGGGAATTAATTAATTCTACCATTCTCTCCCTCTGGCTCTCTAACATCAATAGCTACATCCAGGATTATTTAATACCCACTGAAGACCTTTAATAGGGAAACAAACCAGGCTATCTTCTCAGATGTCCTTCAGTCAGACTTCACAGATGATAAGATTGGCTCTTTTGCCTGGCTAAATTTTGGAGAGCAGGGTTTCTCAAATGTTCATATGAGAGCCCATATAGAATATAAATTTAATACAAGTTAGAATATCAGGTGTGCATTAGAGAGACAATAGAAAACTCACTTGAATTTTGAGAGACTGGCACAAGTATGATGCCTTATTTGGTTGTAATGAAGACTTTAAAATTGATATACTGTCAAGGGAAACAATGTGAATCAATTAAGGAAGAAAAAATTCTAAGCTTAGCTACCTGCTTCTGTTTGTTATTAATTTTGCACCTGTTGGGAACCATTGAAGCTGGAAATTGACCTAGGGCATGGCCCAGACATGACCCTACCAAAGTAACAAAGAGTGCCTGAGTTAACCACTTGAAAAGTTTCTACAGCCCAGAAAAACACCAAGCTCCTAGACAATCTAAGCAATGGGTTGCTAGACAGAGGGGCTGAAATTGACATCATCCTTCCCAGTATATAAATAAACATGCAACATTAGTTGAGCAGAATCTTTCCTTCCATCAGGAGGATAAGGGCTCCATCTGACCCCAGCTTTGTCTTTTCTTTATTTTTCTCATTGTCTCGCAGTCCTTCAACCCAAGAACCTCAGGAGCTGCATGGATTATGGCATATGGCACCCAAACGGGGATGGGGTAAGAGACTCAGGGCGAGAGGACACTTCTCATGTGGTCACGGCATGCACCTCTAATGCCCAATAGGTAGAATAAAAATCTTGGTATTTTATAGGCCAAAAGAGTTAATCTCAGAGTAACTTGCTCAATGCCAAACAGCTAGAATTTGGCCTAGTGCTGTGAATTCCAAAGCTCATATACTTAGAATTGTACCTTGAAATCTCACAACTGAAATACAGTTTAGTAATGCCGGGATGCAGGTAACTCTAGGGATTATGATTTCAGGCAGACCAGGAAGGGTAGGTTTTGAAATAGTTTCCAAAGTCAGAAATTAAACATTCAGACTATATTTTTGTTTGTTAGAGTACTGAATATCGCAAATACAAGAGCAAGAAATAAATATAATCTAAAAAATATTATTCTCAGTTCAGTACACAAAATCACTTAATTAGAAAACACTTAACTCACATTTTTAGAGAGCTACATAGAGATACAGACTTCAGATGGAATTGTTTCTTCCACAGGGATACAGGAAATGAGGGACAAGAAGAAGGGGTAAGATAGCTGCAGTGTAGGATGACGCAGCATAATTCTCATTCATGAGAAAAGAGAACAAGTGCCTTGAGGATAAATAAACTATTAAGCCTATATATACACTGCAAATTTTGCTTGAAGAAATAATTTTCCTATCGAATGCTCCCAGATTGAGCAGGAAATTATAGAGTGGATAATAAGAGCCCAGCTGCTGCCTCCAGCAAGACATAAATGATTTTGCCAGCAGCTGAGAAAACTCATATAATAGCTGATAGGTCAAGATCACAAATGGATACATCCACCTTTGCTCTCACTCCTGCAGGATTTCATTTCATTGAGATGCTAGTTTGTTACCAACTCAAATAGATGTGTAAGAGATTCTCTTCTTACTGCCTCCTTTGTGTTTTCTTTTGTTTCTATGAATCATGTATTCACAATTAAATTGGATGATATGAAAATACACATCCCCCCAAATAAAATTATTCCATTCAACAATAGCCTCTTCATACACATAAGCTTATTTCATCCTCTGATCAGGGTCACCCGTCTGGCTTTCCTGGTGAAAGAAAAGCAATTTAAACAAGCTGATTCTGTTAGGTTTGAGTAAATGCAAATCAGGAAGAGAAAACTCAAGCATGGTCAGTTGTAATTGGTCAGGCAACTCCCCTTTTTGATCTTTATCCCACTCCCTCAATAAACCAATTCATTCTTTCAGGTGTGGAATCCTGAAATCAAAGCAGGTCTATAGTTCTTTAGTATGCAAAAATGATGATTATAAATTCCTTTCTTCCTTTAAAGAATCAGCATTGTCAGGCATTGTCTGCTGTCCTTGGTTATGGAAGGTCTTCCTTCCTTTTTAATTTGTTTCTCATTGTGTATACTTGATTCCTTGGTTAAATTGTTTTATCAGATTTGGCTATGCTACCACTTCATGCCCCATTCTTATTTAAACTTCTTGTTTAAATATATAAATAGGAATAACTGTTTTTACTTCTACAGGATATAGAGTGGTTACATTGATAAGATTAAAAACACTGATGAGTAATTTGAGACCTTTGTTTTAGAAGTTTCTCTAAGAAACATGTCTATCATAAGCATAATCCATAAGTGAACATTCTATAAACATCTGTTGAAAGGCATAAATAAAGTTGGGAAAAAAACTGCATCTTTCCTTTTTGTCAACTGATGCTCTGTATCTTCAAAACTTACCTCTTCCAAATTCTATTGAAGCAAAACTCACCCAGCTGTTTATTTCTCTGCTTGACACTCCCTGATACCAAATTTAATAGAGAAAGGACATTAATATTTATCAGACACCTACCAAAGTGAGGCACGAAGCCAAGTAATTTTCACATGCTATATTTAAATCCACACAAATTTTCTGCTTTTAGATATGATAAAATATTGACTCAGAATGGTCAAAGACTTCCTTCCTTAGAATGTAGAAAATCACAAGATGATTGCTTCCAACAGAACAACAAAGAAGATAGGTAGACTACAAAAATTATAGCTTTTATAGCCATCAGAGGCTTGAGAAGCACCAACAAGTTAAAGAACTAAATTTCAGAGCTCTACCAGCTTATCCTAGGAGAAAAAGTATCTCCTGCCACAATTATCCCTGGAAGCACAGTGGGAGAAGAAGCAAGCATAGCACAGATGGTAAGATTTACAGGGTCAAGAGAAACCAGCAAGATTCTTAAGGGCATACGGGCTGGCATGACAGATGAAAATTTTGAGGGCCTTCAGAGACAGAGTCTGTACCTCCCTGCCAATTGTTGTCAGAAGAAGGTGTGACAGAGCTTTATGGAATGATATAACTAGGCAGGCTGGAGTGCAGGGGAAGTTTTCTGGTGATGTGAAAAACTTGACTGGGAAGCACTGAGACATGGTATGAATTTTATTGGCAGTTATTTCAGCCAAGTCCTATTTGAGGAGACATCCCAATTGGGCCTTCAAATTACTTGAGACCTGAGAAACTTTTGCCAAACTTTAACCTGTATCAGACCAACTTTAATTACAGGTTATAGAAAAGAGTATTCCATTTAATGTGGATATATATCATTTATTTCAATTTGAACTTTCCCTTTTATACCAGTATCCAGAATCCAAATTACAAGACATGTATAGGCATTTAAAATATGACCTATAGTCAAAAAGAAAAATAAGCAATAGAAGTACGTGTAAAGCCCAGAGCTTAAAATAAACAGACAAAAATATTTAACTATTATAAATCTGCGAAATTGTTTAGAGGAAATATGGACAATTAGTTTGAACAGATAAAGAATTTTAGCAAAAAATGTACAAAATGAGGGCAGGGATTGTAGCTCAGTGCTAGAACACTTGCCACAAATGCACGAGATCCTGGGTTCAATCCCCAGTACTGAGAAAAAAAGAAGAAAATTTTAGAATTAAAAATGAAAAATTATTTCAGATGCTTAACATCAGAAAGAAAATTGAAAAGAAAACGTTAAGTGAGCCACTGTAGTTTTGTATACCTTTCACAAGTTGGAGAAACAAAAAAGTTAAAAGAATTAAACTTCAGGGATCCTAAACTCTTCTTAAAATAAAAAGAATTCTATGCCTCTGTCATCTCTGGATACCATCATCCCCAGATGCATCAAAACTAAGATGTTATCTCAAAGTGACAATTATTAAGTAGAAACTGTAGGAGTTTTTTTTTGTTTTGTTGTTTGTTTGTTTGTTTTGTACCAGGGATCAAACTTGCAACCTCACACCTGCCAGGCAGGCACTTAAGCCACTGACCTAAATCCCTGGCCCTATTTTTTGAGACAAGGCCTCACTTATGCAGATCTGGCTGGCTTTGAACTCACTTTGTAGCCCAGGCTGGTCTCAAACTCGCAATGATCCTCTTGCCTCAGCTTCCCGCGTGCTGCAATTAAAGGTGTGCGCCACCATGCCCGGCTGACACTGTAGAGTTTTCAATTCAGGTCATCCTGATAACAAAGCATATGCTCTTTCTGTTACAAAGTTCTGTATGAAAAATTACGCTCATTTCTTCTTATAGTGCTTTTATTTATTTGTTTTCTATCAGAAGTCTCTTAATTTAGCTCACAAAATCCCTGTAGACAAGATGTGTGTTTTCTAAATAGTTTCATTTTGTGTGATTCCAAATTGAGTCGTCTCCACACAAAAATATGTGACACCAAAATTAAATGTGGTCTACACCAAAACCAATTCCAATGGAGAGATTGTCGGATATACACATAGATCTTATGTAGCACTCTAGAGGTATGCTGAAATTATTTTATTGATACTAGTTTCTTTCATTTTTTCCTTCCAGACTCAATATTCATTATTTATTATTCTTCTTTGATACAGCAAAATAAAAGTCTCAAAAATCAGATGTCTTCTGTGGCTAGAGAGATAAACTAATTGTATCAGGCAAAATTACATAAGAAATAACATAATAAGTGCAATGAAAACTTGCAAACATAAAGATTTGTAAAGTGATATCATACCAAGATGTATTTCAACTCAAATATATTTTTAACCATTTCCTGATCTGATTTTAAAGCAGCTTTTTCTTTACATCAAAAATGTTTTCAGCCGGGCGTGGTGGCGCACGCCTTTAATCCCAGCACTCAGGAGGCTGAGGTAGGCGGAGCGTTGTGAGTTCGAGGCCGGCTTGGGCTACAACGCGAGCTCAAGGCCGGCCTGAGCTACATAGTGCGACCCTGCCTCAAAAAACCAGGACCAGGAGTTTGGCTCAGTGGCTTAAGTGCCTGCCTTGGCAGGCGCGAGGTTGTGAGTTCAATCCCCGGTGCCACAAAAAAAAAAAAAAAAAAATTTTTTTTTTTCTGCTACTCAGAGTACAGTGATTAAAATCCAGTCTTTGGTGACAGACAAAACTGCTGACTGTTTAACACATACTCTTATGTTCACTACTTGAGGTTTTAAAGATATAGCGAGATGGAATTTCAGGATGAGGTGCTCTGACAAAGGAGATTAGAGTGTGGCAAAGCTGGCTGAGGAAGTATGTATGACCTGTTAATTACCAGATCCTGGAACACATGCACAGAATACTTTCCAAAGTCCTGTATGTGAACTTGAGCAAGTTTTCAGTAGGAAGGCCTAGACTTGACATCAGCTTGAGGTGTGAGATTTCAACACCGCCACTCAGGACCCATATGTAGAAGTTCCCATGACTTTCCTTGAGCAATAAAAGAGGATGCAAATGCCAAGAGCAGATTGCTATCCTGACTCCTCACAATGACCCACACTGCATTCTCCAGGGTGGTCTTTTTTTTGCCTTTTTCCACTTTCATTAGGCCCAAGTTTGCTCTGCAGAGCCAGTTTCTCTTAGTCTTTGCTTGTACTTTTTTCAAATAATCTTTGCCACTGCTTTTTGCTCATTTCATTCAATTCTTTGTTCTAGATGAGAAAAACCTGGAATCCAACTTCAGAAGGAGAGGCGAGCAGCCCAGTAACATTTATTTGGCAAGCCACTTTTAGAAGGAGCTACCCAATAACATATTGGTGTCTCCAGCCAGGAGAAACAAAAGTCAAAAGTTCCAATAACACTCCAAAGAGGAAATGGATACCTTGACTCATCCTGGGTAGGTTTTTTCCTCTGATAGTAGAAATGCATTTCAGGACATATTAGTGTGAGTTTAGGATAGATTAGCAGGGTTAGAGTTTGAAGAATTCAAGAGGGCATAGCTCTAATGAAGATGATCAGATTGGTTCATGAACAAATGTATGAGACTAGCTTTTATGAATTGGCTAAGTGGAGTAGTCCTCAGTTTTTTGATATATTGTTCCAAAGATATTCTTATTGTTTAATCCAATCTGCAGAGAAGATGCTTTCTGCCTGGGTAAATCTTAGTTCTGTAGAGGCTCTGCTGGAATCCAAGATTTAGGGTAATGACTGGAGACTTCTGGGTACATGGTAGTGAGTTGAATATCTTTTAAAATCTCTTTTCTTGGATTTCTCAGCCTTGTAGGAGGAAAGATAGTTATGCAAATTTAGGTCTAACCAACTTCGTATTGCCAGCTTTTAGATAGGCACTCCCTAACTGATTAACATGCCTGTATGCAGAGCTAAGGAAGAACCTGACCCAAACTTTTAAGGTAATATAAAAGAAAGAAAGAAAATGAAGCACAAGCCTTGTTCTGAATTTAATTACTCACTGGACATTCATAAGTGCAAATAAAGAATCACTGGTGTCTTTTTTTTTCCAAAATCAGCTTGCAAGTTCCTGATTGTCTCAGGAGAAAATACAAATCTTTTATTTTTTTTATTTTTTTTTTGAAAACACAAATTTTGCCTTTAAATGAGTAACTGATTTAAGATGCAGTCTGTTTTTGACCTATGTCCCTATAGAGGTCTTTGTCTCAATAGTACTAGTACCTACCTCTTATACTGTAGTATGAACCAAATACTGAGATAATGTGTATTCATTTCTTTAAGCAGGACCTGATACGTAGTAAATTTCATTAAATGTTAGCTATTGATGGAATTAATTAATCACACCCAAGTTTTCCACAGAGATTTTACAATGCAGTTTTAAAATTTTTTCTTGATAGGATATAGAAAGTTTTCTTTTAAATTAAATACTACCAGTTGGTTATGAGTATCTATATTTGCAGAAATTCACACAAGTATATTATGTATGATCATGTAGAGAATACCAGAACATGTTTGCCTCAGAATATGCCTTTTTGGTCTAAGGTTTATTTTGAGTCGACTATTTTTAGAAGCAGCAGACACAGTAGAAACTCCAACACAGAGAACTTAGTTACCTTCTTGTAAGAGAAATTTACATTTATAGAGGAAATCTTCATTTAAAACAGTTTCTTTCTCTGTGAAGTGGGGAGAGGAGGACTAAGTCCTAGAAAACTCTTATCAGTGGAATTGGTATGATACCAACCTAAATCTTAACAAAATTTACTTTTAATTTTCCACATGTTCCTTGGAAAAATTCCCTTTACTGGTTGGGCTTATGTCCTCCTCTTTGTTTCCATTGAACAAAATAGTGCTTAAATCTGATTTCTTAGCCATGTCTTTGAAATTTACTCATTTCCCTGGAGATATTTCACTGGATATACTTACATATAATATAAATAAATATATATCTTATATATAAATATATACCTGATATATATAAATATATATATTTATGTGTGTACAAACCTAAATAAATATATATGAGACACTAACTCATTCTTAACTCATGACTAGTCTGTTATTCAAAAATGGCATCTTGATCTTTTCTGTCATATTCATGAAGAGCTGGTTATGTCTGTATTTTTAGAATTACTTTTTCTCAAACATGTGTTTTCTTAGATACAATTCCTTGGAATGTCATTTTAAAAATTCTTGATCATTTTTCAGATCCTTTTTTGTTAAAACTATTATAAATATTTAACCAGGCAACATTTAAGTGCAACAATGATGAGATTTTTTTCTGGAAGTGACTGTTGAAATGAAAACAAAGCAAAATTAGGGCTTATTTTATGTTATTTTAATCTACATGTCATGCTAATACACTGCCTTGACAGAGCAAATCTGTTTGCTGTTTTTCTATTTTTAAAAGCCTACTTATATAAACCTGCTAAAAGTTCTACACATAAATTTCCCATCAGATTGTAATTTTACATTTATACAGGAAATCTTTATTTGTAAGGGTGTCTTCTTCTGCGAAAAAATTAATTTAATTTTCTTGTTAGAGGAAAATAAAAATATTACTGTGCTGAAGGACATTTCCTTCTGCAACTGTAGTCTTCTGAAGACTTTTAAATTAATCCTCATATCATAAAAACTATGTTATTTCTTTCCCTGAAATGAAATTAATCATGCATGTAACAATTATTCTATACAGTTCTTTAATATGATCATTTCCACAAAGAAATAATAATAATTTATTTAATAACTACTGGTTAGCAAAACAGTGCCAGACTGTGAGGCCATCATGGTAAATAAGACTGGCATAATCTCTGCCTTCAAGGAGCTTACTATCTATTGTGGAAGCACTGTCAAAAGATAAAGGTAGACACATGGCTTTCTATTTCTGTTTTTAGCTCTGGCAATTGAATGTGGACCCAAGCACATGCTAAGCATATGCTCTCCCCCTGAGCTACACCCCACCTAGGCATGTTATGTGTAAAGACTTTAATTTGAGCAATCAGGAGTTCATGAGTTAGCCAACACCCCACTGTTAGCAGTTTTGCCTTCCACTATGGTGGGCAAACAGAGGAAACTTTATTACAGAGTTTTCATTCCCAATTAAAGTAATTTGAAAAGCATTTACCATTTCCAAGGATCCTATGTCACAACAGGACTTTTCAAGTGAGGACCAAATGGGTAAATTTTTTCTCAAAAAAAGATAAAATGGCAAACAAGTCCTGAAAATCTTATGAGATAAAGGCTCCTATGGGCCTTTAAAAAACAAGCCATTACACCTAAGTATTTTTATTTATCTGACCTAACAGTCTCATGATTGTTAGGTAAACTTTCCAAGATATGTTTGACCTGGTTAACTTTCCACAGCTTGACAAACAGACTCCTGACTCATCCAATCTTCTAAGGATGCAGTAAGAAACCATTTCAGTACAATGGTACGATTTCCTGTACTTTGCCATAATCTGCCTATATAGTGCTCCCAACAATGTATTCACTACATGCGTTGGCTTATGATTACCTTTATACTCTGCTTTTAACAGTTGTTATGTTTTTTTTTTTCCCCCTTTGGAAAAGTCTTTCAGGGTAACATGAATCTCCCAGGCCTAGATCATTTCATATTTGACTCAGAATAAATTATCTTTTTATTTTCCTTTAAAGTAGACTTTTGCATTGTTTAAAAAAGCAGAATAATTACACAAAGTTAATCATTCTTAAAAGTGATAAGTATTACAATGCAAAAATAATTTACACTTATTCCATCTATTTATTTATCAGAAATAAATTGCAAATTATGCTGTAGTCAGGAAATCTTCAGGGTCAAAAAAAAATTGAAGTCTCTATCATGAAGCCTAACTTGATAGATTTAGGAAGAGAGATGAGTACATATATGAAAACAGTAGAGGACATAATAAAGACCTGTGAAGAGCAAAACAGCATCATAGAAGACAGACTGAGCAGCCTGGACAGTGAAGGCTTCCAGAAGAGGTTACATTTTATGTAGGTATGAAAGAATAAATTAATTAATGTAGACAAATAAAGCAGGGAAACAGAATTTTCAAATGTCATCTGGGCCTGGTAGCATACCCCTGTCTTCCCAACATTTGGGAGGCTGAGGTAAGAGGATTGGCATGAGTTCAAAGCCTGCCTGAGCTATATAGTGAGACCTCATCTCAAAAAAACAAAAAAAAAGGCACTATTCAAAAAGAATAATATATTGGGGGGTAAACTTCATTCCTTAGATCATTTCCAATATGTCAGGCTGGGGTGAGCCAAGCAGCACAAATGCCTGCCTGGCAAGCTCAAGATCCTGAGTTAAATTCCCAGTACCAAAACAACAACAGCAACAACAACAAGATATGAGAGACCTAATGCAAATTTCCTTAAAAGTGAAAGTAAATGTTTCTTGCCCTTTGGGAACTGAAAACTCAGATGTTGAAGGAAAAGGTATCAACGATTATGTTTAATTGTTGTATTAGACTTCTATGCCAAATCTGTTATGTGATTTCAAAATACCAGAAAATAGCTTTCAAATGTAAGAAAATTAACCCATAAATATCCATCAAATCAAAGCACAGAAAAGTGCAAGAGGATAATATGATTTAGTTCAGTGTTTTAGAATGTAATCTTCTACACTTTTGCAATTCAAATGGTTTGGAATTGGTGAATGTATGAAAGAAGTGATACCTCAAGTCAGTGGAGGGAATTTTTTTTTTAAATAAAAAAATGCTTAAGATGCAGGGACTGGGAGAAGCCACCAAGAAATCTGCTAACCAGCCTTTCTGGCAAGCTGCACAAGTTGTGCAGGTTCCAGGGAGAGAAAAGTCAGATAGTGCCTCCTGTGAGCCTACCGGTGCATGTGCTAAGAATCAAATACTGTGTCCCCCCACCCCCACCCTGTAAGCAACTGGCTGGTTCAGAGGACAGGCTAAGTTGATAGCAACTAAGGTACATAAAGCAACTAAATGCTTGTATTGTTTGGTTGATTTTTCAGGCCTGGGGCCAGTGGTCTGAGCATCTCTTGGGAGGATGACAGTATGCAATGTAGCAAATATGAGGGATTTCCTTCTATCTTGTCTTGAAATCCAATATTGTTCTCACTGTTTTTCTTTGTTCTGATTAATTGTTTTGCTTTATTCCATATTCTGTTTTGATTGTTTTTTTTTTTTCTGGTTTATTTTTTTTTATTGATTTTGCTATACCTGATGGAATGGACAACTATTGTGAAGATAACAAGATATACTATGGTAGCTATTGTTTTCCTAGTATCCTGCTTCAAATTCTGCACCAATTTTGCTACATTGTTTCAATTGGCTTTTTTCTGTTCTTTTTTGTTGGATTTTGCTATCTTTAAAATAAAAAATTACAGGGTAAAAAAATGCTTAGGAATTCAGACCCTGATTTGAAGGTTATCAGTAATGTTTCTCCCCATTTCTGAAATAGGACAGGGATACTTGTAAGGACAAGAGACAGGAGGAATTCTAGGACTTTAGTCCATGACCTGTCTCCCACTAAAAGGGAGCTATATCTTTTCCCTGTCCTGCTTTTCCAACAGTATCTAGAATTCATCCTTTTCTTATCCCCTGTGCTTATCATAAGGACCAAGTGTCCTGTAACAACAGAGGTCACCATGGTATCTTTAGGGAGAACAGCTGCTGGTCTGTATCTTACACTGGAAGAAACCTCTTAAAACAGGGGGAAGAGGTCTCCAAAGATCCAGCCTGGTCTCACATTATAAGGAAGACTGACATGGGATTCAACTTTTTTCAGACACTGGTAGGTAGCAAAATAGTTGCCACTTTTCGTAGCAAAGCAGCCAATGTCCCCATGAACTAGTGAGTTTCTGGTATTGAAATAGCCAGGCCTAGAGAAGTATGTTGGAAAATTGCTCCACATACTGTTCTGCATATTTGGTCCTGTGGATCATGACCCTTGAATTCATGTTGCTGGTCTAGAGGGAAGTTGTATCATGTATTCTATGGTTGATCTGGCTTAGTTGCACAAGCTTTGACTTTAGATTGAGATTTCCTGAATTCAGTGTGTTCACAGTCTTGCAGGCACATGGCAAGGGTGTAGTTCCTTCCCAGGCGCTCAGGGATACTCTTAAGGAATAGCCAAAGCAGCTGTAATTTAAGAACCTGAGCAAAGAATTTTTACATTTAAATAAATGCAGGGATGAAGAGAAAATCTTCTTGGGCGATAGATTTCATAGGTCCACACAAAAAACAATGGTAACCACAGTAGCAAAAAAGGAGAGCCAATGCCTGTTCAGAAGAAGGTGTGTAGAAAGATTCCACAATCGTTAGCATGAGGGTGCCTGGACTTCATTATTCAAAGGCGCAATGTAAATTAGGGAATTTTACACAAAGGAAGATTCTTTTTTGATTTCCCTAGACAAAAGAATGTTATAATGCTAAAAATCTATCTCTTTCAGTGAACTTTCCCCAAAAGAGTTTTAGTTCACTACCCATAGACTCTAGCAAAAAAAAAAAAAAATATATATATATATATATATATATATATATATAATTCTAGCATTTTGATGTCACTGAGTCCCTGCTACTGTTGTCAGCAGCACTAAATGTAAGAAGGGTCTAGATCATTGTGCTGCCTGGGATAATTGTTTTAGGGCTTCAGCATCATTCATTCTAAATTTTGAGAATGTGGAAGGACAGCTGTAAAATCTTGATGTCTCTAAATATTTGGGCTTCTTTAGTGCAATGACAGTGACTAAATATTTACTCCCGCAGCCCTAAAGTAATCACATATTCCATTAAGAGACAGCCCAGGATACAGCTGCTGAAGGAACCCCAAGGCCACTCGGCATATAGAAACTTTCTAGCTGATAGAAAGCAAAGTAAAACATCTTATAGGATAGAACTGAGACACTTATTTGAACATGTATTTCATAAACACAAGAATTTTGTGTCAAATTTGAGTTTATGTTAGAGTGATTTTGGTTTTTGAAGGGAATTTCATCTTTACAAGTAATTTTTCTCTGAAAAGTTGATAACATAAGGAAGTATACAGTAGGAATTTTGCAATATCTCTAGAATTTTTTCTTTCATTGTTACTCTATTTTAATTTCATTGCTATACAGGATCAGATGGATTGTCATAATTTGCAATGAGACAAAGAACAAGTCTTTGGCTTTGGACACAGAATTATCTTGGATTCAATTTAATTAATGCAAAATGGTGACTCATTTCAGAGGCTTCCTGGTCAATATCTATGCTGTCCACTACCAGGATCCAGAAAGAGAGGCAGTGGTTGAATTGGGGGAGTGGCAGAATTAGAACTGGCTAATTGGCTGTCAACTTCCCCCTCTGAGGAGCACAGTCATGCTCCTGCTTGACCATAAGATGAATAGTTAAATCCAACATATTAAGAACACTGTATCAGTAGCTTGCAGCAACAAACATTTAGTCACTTGCTCACAAGTCTACACGTAGGCTAAGAAAGATGTACTCTGTTGGAGACCACTATGAAGCGGCTCTGAGCAGGATTTAAAATTAACTAATTGGCTTTCTGTTTATCTGTCAGCCTGTCCAAGGCCTAGGCCCCTTGCCTGGCGATGAGAGCTGATTCATAGTAAGTGAACCTCTATGAATCACTGGTCCTGGAGGAGGCCTGTAGTGACCTGTGATGTCAGAGATACCTCAAGAGGCAAGATAAGGTCATCGCTGCCGATGCCTGGCTCAAATAGAGACTGCACCTGCAGTCCTGTTCCCACCATAAATGTCATCATGAAGATAAGACAGTTTTCCTTAATTGGCACAATTTACAACTTGAGGAAGTCTTTGAAGTGACTCCCAAGATCCTGCTTATTTCCAGCGCTTTCCTCAGTATCCCTTCTCTTTGTCTGCTAATGATAATAAATACAGGCAACCAAGAGAGGCTCTTTGTCTTAGCCCTCATGATAGCCACAGAGTCAAGAACTCTGCAAGGGCTTTGATCCTCCTGGAGCCCTAAAATCATACCACTTGTCTCATTTATTTAAACCTTCACTGTACACTCGTTTGGGAGATTGGGGATCTAGGCTGGGTCTCCGATAGTACTCTGTTTGTCCTGTTCTAGAGCCCAGAAATGAAATAGGACAGCAAGCACCCAGGGATAGTCTTTTTATATTGGAGATCAAAAGCTTCAAGATCAGTGAAAAGAGTTACTCTGTCTTCAGGACTTGGTTAGGAGTAAACCCTTGCTCTTGGGATGAGCAAAGCAATGTTTGGGTGTTAAGGAAGTATCTGTCCCATACAAATCTTGGGTATGTGTATTTGCCAGTCAGTAATAAACTCAGAAAAATTAACAAGTCACTGCTCTACTGCAATTAATATGAAGGAAAATAGTTTATTATAATGGTTACTATCTTTCATCTGTTATCAGTATGTCCACAACACAAAGATAAATACATCTTTTTTGTTCTTTTTTTAAGTTTAAGAAAGCAAACTCAATGACATGCTAAATCTCTCTCTTTCTCTGAAAACATGTCAGAAAGAACTAAATTAGTGCACAAATTATGCAATCAAGTCTAGAAAGATTGGAGAAAAACATCACCCTCTTAAATTATGATATTTCACATTCTTTATCTTCAGCTCATTTGTTAATTTTTAAAATGAGCAGATAATAATAAAATAAAGCAGATATTTATATTAAATATTTTTGATTTAAAAAACATTTGTATTATATTTGATTCTTGCATCAACCCTACAAGAGATAAGATGAGTAGGAGACAGAGACAGACTCAGAGACAGAGAGATAGACACAAAGACAGAGTTATATTTGTTCAAAAATCAAGGAAAATCAAGAAGTTCTGCAATGCTTCCTACTACTAGTCTTAAACTCATAGCTTTCAGAAATAATGCTATACTTTTTTCCTATTCAGAAATCTTTAAAACAAGTCAGCAAGTCTAATAAAATATTCAGGCTATGTACATATAAAGGTTATCTACTACAATATTAATCTTTGTTGTTCATCAAACCTTTCAAAGAATTGAAAATATTTTCTACATTTCCCATTGAGTTTTATAAGCATTATATATTGGTAAGGAGGTTAATTTTATGCTGCTTTTATGAGAAATATAGAAGTCTGCATATCTATCTATACTGATTTCTACCTTTGTCTTGATTCCTTTTTTTATTTTTGGGGGGTGTTTGTTTGCTTTTTGTTTGGTACCAGGGTTCGAACACATGACCTAGCACTTGCCAGGCAGATTCTTATGCCACTGAGCTAAATCCCCAGCCCCTTTGATTCCTATTTCTATATCCCCTTCTCCTCTGCATGTCTGGATGTACACGTATATACCCTATGATTTTATTTACAAAATGTTGATGGAGCTGAAGCAGTAACTGTCTATTTAAAATATTTTTGGGTTACAAATTAAAATACTGTAGCTCTAAATTTCTTTAGATAAGAGATTACAGAGAAACGAGAGAAATTTGGTACCAAAGCCAGGTAATAAGTCACTTTAGTGAAATTCAGTGGATGGGAAATTTTTGGATATGTGGTTTCCTGTCACACAGAAGTCTTGGTGGTGAATATTATGAGGTGAGGTGGTAGGATGAATGCAAATGAGTAGTGAATGGCTATGGAAAAATAACTTCTCAAATCATCACCAGAGTCTATTAGGTTAAAATCAATTCTTCGTTTTGAAAAACACAATTATATGCAGCTGGGGATCTAGCTCAACCGCACAAGTGCCTGCCTGGCAAGCGCGAGGTTGTGAGT
The DNA here is from genome assembly GCA_004363535.1 of Dasyprocta punctata. Classification (NCBI taxonomy): domain Eukaryota; kingdom Metazoa; phylum Chordata; class Mammalia; order Rodentia; family Dasyproctidae; genus Dasyprocta; species Dasyprocta punctata. The sequence goes on from RJWM01033906.1 coordinate 15,578, forward strand.
TCAATCCCCAGTACAAAAAAAAAATGCTATTTTCTAAAGCTGTTTCCTCAAAATATATGGTCTTTAAGCCATTACTGGATCAAAGTTTTTGTACTAAATCAGATCTGTGTCAAGGATAGCAAAATGAACAATGAAACATAACTAAAGAATCATTTCATTGTTTGCCTCAGAAACTACTGAAATTTCAGGTACGGCATCTACTCTCTGTAGAACAGCCCCAGCCATTCTTTAACATATGTCACTTCATGTCATGTCTTTGGTCAATACTCCCCAATAGTTACCCAAATCTTTCATGGTAAGATTTTAAATCCTCATGACAATCTACAAAGCCCTACTCACAGTTCAACCTCTTTCGTGATGTTACTCATCTAGCTTCAGCTGCTATGGCTTCCTTACAGTTCTTGAATCACACCAAAGTTTCTTCCATTTGAGGGTTCATTTCAGCTCCTACACCTGAAAACTATCTTTCATGTGCCATCACTTCATTCCAATACTCTCAAGTGCCACCCTTTCAGGGTCCCCTTGTGACTATTGTTAAAGGACCCTACATTGCTCAGCTCAACTAAGTCAATTTTATGTCTTTCATTCTATAATCTTTGTCACCACTTACTATGGTTTGCAGATTGGCTTTACAACCATGCCATAGCATAGAAACACTTAAACTCTAGTTTCCTCATCCTGGGCCCTTCTGTGTTTTTGCCTTTAACCTACTGGCACTTTTCTGGAGAAGGAAAAGCATTACAGAAATGCTGAGTAAAAAATGTGACTGAAGGGTGCTGTAGGAAACTTCTTTACTTTTCTACATCTCTACATACCTGTCCCATTTATTTTCACTCAAACTCTGATGTCTGTTTAAATGTTTGTATTTTTCAAGGCTTAATTCAGTTTCTATTTGTCATGAAAACTTCTACAGTCTTCCTCTTTACTCTGATCTATTGACTACTTTTAGCTGCAGTCTTTTCTTCAATCTGGGCCTGAAACAGGAAACCAGCAAAACAAACAAAAATGGAACTACTCTATGGAAGCAGGCTCACAAGACTGGGAATCCTTTCCCCAATCTTTACCACAACTAAGATACCACCCAGGTTCATAGGAGGTAAAGAAAAGGAAATCGTTCAGGTCTTCTCTTGAGCTAAAGGAAGAAAGTCTGTAAGCTTGCAGGTTATCCTGCCTGGCTCATCTGAGTGAAGCATTGATTCATGTAGAAGAAATTAAGATTTTCATAGGAGATCAAAGATATAGGAGTATAATCAGTATTTCTTTTAAGAACCACATTTGTCAATCTAGAAATGCAATATCTACAACCTTGCATTAGTATTCTTTTATTATTTTATGTCTAAAATATAGAGCTACTGTTATAATTGCAAGAACTATGTAGCTAAAATGTATTTAGCAGTTTCAATACAATTCTGTATCTCTGATCAAGAATGGTAGTTGTGCTTTGACTTTATTTTGTTTTTCCCTATCTAACTTTTGCGCTATTTAGTCTGGCTCCTCCAGCATTAAATCCTTTAAAGCAATATATTTTTCCAACTGCACATAAAATGAATCCTAATATCTTTATACTAGATAACCTCTTGAGCTATTTATCCTACTAATATTATTTTCTATTTATTGGAAAAAACTGTACAGAATGGAATATCCCCCAAAGCCAAGTCTGCTTTCTTTATCTCTCCGTTACTATAAATGATGAGTCCTTTGACAGATAATTTGCCTAAGCCAGGCAAATCAAATTTCCCACATATGGATTTGAAATTTATAAAGGAGAGACACAGAGCCTAATCTGTGGATTTAAATGTTATAATTGTTCACCCTTTTCTAATTTACTGAAGAATCCAAAGTATGCTGCCAGTACATTCCCTTCATTGCTCTTTCTTCTTTTTCTCTGAAAAGTAATTCTGTAAGTGAATGAAATTTCTACACCTGTCTTTAGCTACCTGATAAAGATGTACCCTTCTTTGTATATTTTGAAATATACTTTTAGCAGCAGCGTTCAAAATTGTATTTAGAATATGTATTACTCCACTTAAACTATAACTGTCCCTAGACAATCAGGTTCTTTTTACCCCTTCATTGGAGACCAAACAAATCATTTTCATACCAGCCTGCCAGACACACAGGCCATTGAGCATACTCCATTACATAGACTCAGGCAATAAAACACCAGTACCCCTAGTTAGCAAAGAACTTCTTTTAAGGACAAAACACAGCTTGGGAATATTTTCTAACATATGGCCTCATTTTTTTCCACCTGGAAAATAAGATGTGTCTTGAATTTAAACTTGTAGTGAATGAATTTAAACTGAGTACAAAATATAAATGTATTTGTATTTATTCCTTGAATGCAAGTGCCATCTACTATACTTCCTTTTGGTCCATAAATCCCTACTCTTCAATTAACTTTTTTCAAGTGAATTTCATTCAGTATTAAAAATAATTTAAAGATTTAAATTTCTGTACTTAATTATAATTTTCAAACTAGACCTGAAAGCTAATTTTATGATGGTGAGGTTTTCAAATTTTATATATATTAGAAATACTTTTTAATTTTAGGGTTAAGTGTACTTTGAAGACATATACTATTTTGGCATTAAAAAGTATTAATTTTAAAAACCAATAAAAATGCTATGAACAAAAAGTACACTGGTGCAAGCCAGAGGAAGTAATGAAGAAAGCGTAGGAGTAATTACTTAATGGATATGGAATTCTCTTTTGAGGTGATGAGACTGTTTTGGAACTTTGTAGAAGTAGTAGTTGCCCAACATTGTGAATATACTAAATGCTGTTTAATTCTGCCTTTTATTTTTTATTTTATTTTACTATTATCATTGTTATTTAAAGTACTGGGGATTGAATACAGGATATTTTTACTGAGCTACATTCCAGGTCATTTTTAAAATCTATTTATTTATTTGTTTAAAATTAATTTTATTGATACATTTCAGAAAATACATAATGATCACATTCATCACAGGGAATTCGCGTTTGTACATAATGTATCTTGATTCTTTTATCCCCTCCCCTCCCTTCAACCCCTCTTCTACTCCTTAATTATGAGTTCATTTCCATTCTTTTCCTTTTCCTTTCCTTCTTTCTTCCCTTTCCCTCCCTTGTTCCCCTTCCCATTTGAGCATTATCTTCCTATTTCCCAATATCTATTATATATTTTCCATGCTGTTTTTTGTGTTCTTACCTATGAGACAGGTCCTTCCTAATTCACTAAATTGTCCAGGCTGGGTTTAAATTTTCAGTCCTTCTCTGCCTTGTACTCCTGGAGTGTTGAGATTATTGTCACGCATTCCCATGCTTGATTTAATTCTACCCTTCAAATGGCTAATTTTGTTTAAAATACATGCTCTAAGGAAATTATGTGAAATTGAAATGGAATGAGGAAATTTCAGGCTTCTTAAATTTTCATTATTTAAAGATTAACAGGGGAAAGCTGCAAGTATGTGCCAATCACTGAATAAAATTTCCTCTTTGCTCTCCAAAACGTAGCTTTGAAAGCAGATAATAGGAAAAGAGATTAGGAGCAAACAGAATTAGACTTTATCAATCATTACTATTTTCATGGTCAGAATGTGTTGATAAATATTCTTTTGTGAGGAAAAATAACAGGATTAACTTGTTAACCTTATATCAAATCAATCATACGAATGTTTAAAAGAGTATCTCTTCATGGGGGATGTATCTAGCTTAAATGGAAAACATTTGCATCTAAAATATAAAATTTACAAAAATAAACCAGTATGCATTATATTGTATGATCTTTAAACCTTTGGCCTTACAAGGTCGCTTAAAATATCCAGGCAAACTCAACATTTGAGAAAGCAATTTCACATTACCAAATATGTTGCCTTTCTGAAGGACATCCCCATCCCCTGCTTATAGGAGCCAGAGACTTGGTAATTATCTTTGATACCTCCATCTTCCCCAGGCTTTCATATAATCCAACACTGAGCTTGGCTGAATTTACCTTATTCACTCACACATCCATCTAAGCAATCTTAAATTCATCAACTTTTCAAAGTTTTTACCACCAACTTCTATTCCAGTCTCCTATTAATGCTCACACTATAAGCACTTCTTAAACCTCACAGACCTGCCCTGCTCTACACTAAGACTACTAAGAAGATATTTGAAATATGAGTGATCATGGCACAATGATTTAGAACCCTTCAATATCTTTCTACTCCCCTTAATATTGTTTTCAAGGCCTCTTTATTAAGCTGCCTTCTCTCTGGCTCTCTCTAGCCAGTTACCTCAGCCCTCCAGTCCCCATTACTTTCTCTGAATTGCTCAAGTGCACCATGCTTCCACCATACCAGGAGCTTCATGCATGTTTATCTGTGATCAGTGCATTTTCCACTACCCCTATGCCTCTTGTTCTCTTTCTGCTTTTCATTCATATCCAAATCAATTGACTTACAGCACAATCTTCACTAAAAGCGGTTTAGGTTAGGCCCCTCAAATGTTTTCACAGAATGTAAGAGCATTCATTTATGACAATCACCCTAGATTTTGAGTAAACATTTCGATGTCATCTTTCACTAGACTGTGAGCTCCATGAAAAATGGGTCATGTCTATTTTGGCCACTTAGCACTT
>RJWM01033907.1:0-20300 GCA_004363535.1 Dasyprocta punctata
GTGGGCTACATAAGCAAAGTTCAAGGCCAGCCTGCACTGCATAGTGAGAACCTGTCTCAGGGGGGATAAAAGACTAGTTTGAGCAAACATAGCAAGAGGGCTGTCCCTAAGGTAAATAAATATCAACACTCCTTGTTTAATGACCCGCCTGTTTAATGAGCTTCAGACTTATAACTGAGGCACACTGTTCAGACTAACAAATTGTAACTCGGATTTATGACCCCCATTTCTTTTCTTTTTTTTTTTTTTTTTTTGACAGGGTCTTGATATGTAGTTCAGGCTGGCCTTGAACACACTGTGTAGCCCAGGCTGGCCTCAAACTCGCACAATCCTCCTGTGTCAGCCTCCCAAGTGCTGGAATTGTAGGCATGCACCACCATGCCCAGCAGCTCTGTACATCTTGTTTATAGAGCCACAATGTTTTTTTTAAACAAAACAACAACAACAACAACAACAACAAAATAAAAATGATGATACAGAATTTCAATACCAAATAATAGGAAATTAACACTAATTAATATATTGCATATTGTTATCTTCAAAATAGTCGTTCAAATTACAGGATTCAGTAATAAAAAAATGATCAAACAATCAAACAATGAAAGCATATACTGTTCTTTCTGATGAACTAACAGAAATTAGTATTACAGTTATCTATCATATATATATCATATCTATCTATCATATATATATGATATATATATATATATATATATATATATATATATAGGCTGGGGATATAACTCAGTAGCACAAGCACCTACCTGGCAAGTGCAACGTCTTCAGTTTGATTTCTGTTACCAAAAAATTTTAAAAACATTTTTTTAATTGAAAAAATAGAAGCCAGGCGTGGTGGCACATGCCTTTAATCCCAGCACTCAGGAGGCTGAGGTAGGCGGAGCGTTGTGAGTTCAACGCTGGTTTAGGGTACAATGTGAGCACAAGGCCAACCTGAGCTACATAGTGCGACCCTGCCTCAAAAACTAGGGCTGGGAGTTTGGTTCAGTGGCTTAAGTGCCTGTCTAGCAGGCGTGAGGCTGTGAGTTCAGTCCCTGGTGCCGCAAAAAGAAAAAACAACAACAACAACAACAAAAATATATATATATATACACACATAAAGGGCTGGGGATAGAGCTCAGTGGCCAGTGGCGTAAGCCCTGGCAAGTGTGAGGCTGTGAGTTCGATCCCCAGTACCAAAAAATATATATACATATGTGTGTATACATATATATATATACACATATATATGCAGTACACCTTGTTTGTACAGTACTGTAATTCTTGCTGATTATACTGTACAGTACAGTACTACAGTTTTATGTTGTTATGCATTACAGAACTGCATGGAAGAACTATGCAAATAAAAGCAAAGTCATCAGGTTGGAGTTTCTTTTGACCATTTGTTTGTTCTAAGTATTGTAATTTACATATTATATACAGTTCCTCACTTAACAACCTAGTTAAAGAATGAAATTCAAGTGTCAATGAGGAATGTCTGTAAAATCAACATCTTGCCAAGTGGGCTTGTTTCCTGTTAGGGCCTGCCATATACCCTAGACCCTAGGAGAAAAACAAGCCCAGTGCTGCTGTCTCACCTCTTGAGTTCCTTCATGTATCCTGGGAACACTTTGCTGCCATCACCTGGAAACCATCTGACCAGCAGACAGGAGGGCACCAGCATCTACTTGGACTCTAAGCACCAAAAGAGCTGGGTATGGTGGCGCACACCTGTAATCCCAGTACTTGAGAGGCCGAGTCAGGAAGACGCCAGCCTGGGCTACATGGTTAGTGCAGCAAGGCCAACCTGAACTACACAGCAAGACCCTGTCTCGAAAAAGAATGGAAAAAGAAAAGAACATGGTCAGGGATGTGGCTGAGTATGAAGGCTCTGAGTTCAATCCCCAGTATAGAAAGAGAGAAAGAGATAGAAAGGGAACACGCTAGGGATGTAGGGATGTGAAGAAAGAAAAAAAGAAGTCTAAACTTCTTCCCCCTAGGGAATTGTTGAGTGTCGCCTATTCTGGCCCTGCCCCAGCGCAGCTGCACCCTGAGCCGGCTCTGTCTGCGGTTACTGGGTGACCCTGGACTTGCAGCTTACCTCGGCCCCCAGTCTCCCGGGCAGTGGGGGCTGCATCTGGGGGTGATAAGACTGCCCCCTGCCGGGATCCAGCAATCCTAGGGTTGCCCACTTCCAGGCGGGCGCTCTGCCCTTCTAGTGCTGCACCGGACAACCCAATCCTTTGGTCAGCCGACTCAGCCCAAACCCTATTCCCCTGCGTGGGTTCCCTCCTGTCCCAGGTCCTGCGCCCGGGGCAACTGGATGCCTTGAGACACGGGCATGGCCTTCCTCCGCTCGACCGTCTTCACTGCAGGCTTCCTAGGAGGGTGAGGACTCCCCACGGCCATCACCAGCGTTCCCATGGCGCACCAGACCTGGACTGGGTCTTTTGCCTCTCGCTGTCTTGAGTCAGACGGAATCCCCATTGGTAAACGGAGGTGACTTTCCTGGGTGACTACACCCGATCGGGGAGCGCAACCCAGCCACGCCGCAGCACCCAGTAGGACTTGCTGCCTGGAGTCTGAAAGATGAATGAAAGGCGTAAGGGGCGGGGCGACCCGTGGGCGGGGCGGGGCGCGCAGACTTCAAAGACCCAACCAGTCTGTAAGGGGCGGGGCCGTTGCCGAGCGGGGTGGGGCCTCCTTCGAAGGGGCGGGGCCGCGCAGGGCAGATGCGGCCGCCGCGCCGCGCCCGCCCCGCCCCTGCCGCAGCTCGCGGGCCCCGCCTCGGACCGCCCCTCCGCGCGCTACCCGGGCAGCCGCTGCACCGAGCCGGTGTCCCAGCCAGTGTCTCAGAGGCAGCGGTCCCCGGCCCGCGCTCCCCGCCTCCGCCTCCCCGGGCAGGCGGTGGGCGAGCTCGCGGGCCCGGCCGCCCCCAACCCCGGCCCGCCGGCCCCGCCCCCCGCCGAGTGCATGAGGTTGACGCTACTTTGTTGCACCTGGAGGGAAGAACGCATGGGAGAGGAAGGTGCGGGGTGCTGGGGCCGCGGGGGCGCGGGGGCCAGGACCCAGGGCGGGGAGCCGGGAGCAGTGGGCGGGGGCCGGGTCCACCGCGAGGCCGCGCCCCTACCCCTGGGATGCGCAGGCCCCTCCCCGTCCCCTCCCCCCCCCGCCCGCCACCCCCCCATCGCCCCTTCCTCCTCCTCCTCCCTTTCATCCCCGCTGTCCCCAGCCCTCCCTGGGACTCCCCGGCCTTGCCCCGTCCGCGTGTGGGGTCCACCCGGGCCTCGCCCGGGGGCCGCCCGCATACCATGTGTAGCGTGGCCTGGGCAGCTCAGAGCGGCTGAGGAAGCCGCAGCCTTAGGTCTGAGTCGCCTCACCCCATGCCTGCCTGGCTGTATGACCTTGAGCCAGGCGCTCACACCCTGGGCCTCAGTTTCCCGTCTGTACAGTTGGGGACCGGCTAATTGGCCCCCAGGCACTAGAGGCTGGACAGGCAGAGAGAAGAGTGCGGTGACAGTGCCCTGCGGGACCCCGTCCCCTCCCCCTCTCCCTGCACCAAAGCTGGCACCTGCCATCAGTCATGGCTGGGAGGGTCATGCTGGTCCTAGCTTCTCTTTAGCTCCTTGCCTCTTCACTGGGCCCAACTGAAAGGTTCAGGGACCTTCGAAGATACCCCCCAACCCAGAACAGGGTCTGGGGTCTCCTTTCCCAGTTTTGCTTCTGGGGTCTTGACATAGGCCCACCTGGTCCTCCCCCAGCCCCGTGTGGCTCTCTGGGGCACAGACCCACCTCACTGTTGCCCCAACTTTAGGTCCCTCAGGGGCAGGTTGTGGCTCTGGTCCTGGCAGTGTGACAAGGCAAGCCTTGCCCATTCTGGGGCTCAATCTCCCCATCTGTGCGGTGGGGAGGGGCAGGCCTGGGGCATCTGGCAGAGCCCACCAGATCCAAGGGTGCCAGGCCCCGGGAATGACTAAGCATGCCTAGCAGTGGCCAGCTTTAGGAGGTACTGGGGTGCCCAACTCTGCAGCCACAGCATGTCAAGCCAGGGCATACCCAGGTGGGGCAAACACCTACCACCCACCCCCTGGCCCAGGATGTACCAGTACAGTCCTGGCCAGTCCCTGAGCTTTGAAGCCCCTTTCCAGTACTTCTGGGAGGAAAGAGGGCTGTGATAAGATTGTGGGCTGCCACTTTATTTCTAAAGTCCCTGCTTTCGTTTTCCCCACTTACTTTTCCAGACCCAGAGTTGAATGGTATTGCTGGAGAGTGGACAGACATCTGATCCTCCTCCTCAGTTTACACCTAGGGATACTGAGGCCCAGCCAGGCAGGATAATTTAGCCAGTGTCTCTGCAGGACCCACACCAACAGCTTTTCTGAGCAGTGACCGCTTAGCTGGGGTGCTGGGCATATGGGCACTTAGGGTGGGCAGGGAAAGCTGGACCGGCACCGCACCAAACTGCACCTCGTAAGCATGCTCCTGACTCCCTTCCACCCCTGCAGGAAGTGAGTTGCCCGTGTGTGCACGCTGCGGCCAGAGGATCTATGATGGCCAGTACCTCCAGGCCCTGAACGCTGATTGGCACGCAGACTGCTTCAGGTAGGGCTGGCTGGGGCTGCCAGGGGCCCGCTGTTCCTCCTGGTGCCGTTCTCCCTTGTGACCTCCAGAGAATGCTTGGCCTCAGTTTCCCTCTTGTAAAATGAGGCATTCTGACTGTGAGATGCCTAGGGGCCTTCCTGTTTTGTCCTCCTAGCGCTGAGGGAGAAACCTGCATTCCAGCCTTGTGGTGACCGCCCGCCAGCCACAGGGCCTTGGCTTCAGAACTCCACAGATAACAAGTCCTGTATATAAAATGAAACAGCACAGTACTTCTGTAGAACCTCTGCACATTCTGTAATACATATCCATTGTTTTGAGACCAGAGCTTGGTCTGTTGTCCAGGCTGGCTTCCCACTCCTAGGCTCAAGCAATCCTCCTGCCTCAGCTTACTGAGTAGTGGGGACTATAGGTGCATACCACCAAGCCTCTGCTTCTCCAGTATACTTTAATCACCTTTGGATTACTTACAGTATCTACTAGTGTTAACGCTTTGTACGTAGTTGTACTGAATTGTTTAGGGAATAACAACAAGAAGAAATCTGTATCTCATCAGTACAGAAGCAGTTTTCCTGAATTCAACCTGACACTGGTTAAATCCATGGGCGTAGACTCCAGCGGCTTGGGGGCCACCTGTATTACCAAGGCCTTCTGGCACCCAGGTGGGGCAGAACTGGAGGGCACCGTACCCTGCCCCAGGATGCAAAGACAAACTGATCCTTGAGAGAAGCTGGGCACCTGCCCCAGGCTCCAGTTAGTGAGGCCAGGCCTGGCCTCCAGACACAGGGAGACTGGGGACAGGGCTGTGACCAAAGACAAGGTAGAGCGTACAGTGACTCAGAGGTGACCCAGTGGGACCATCCTGAGAAGCCCGGCGCAGGCGCAGCCCAGCTATGAGGCTGGGTAGGTGTGGAAGGATGTGATCCCTGGACCGAAACGTGGTGGAAAGGCAGTTCCAGGTGCAGGGCCAGGTGCATCAGTGAATCCAGAGTTCAGGGAAGCTGGGAGGCCCTGCAGAGGTCGGCATCCCCATCAGGAATTTATTTTGCTGGTGGTAGAACTTTGATTTGTGTTGTTGTGGGGTTTTGTTGTTGTTTTAGAGATAGGGTCTCACTGTGTAGTGTATGCTGGCCTTGAAATTGTGTAGCACAGACTGGCCTTGAATTCATAGCCATTTTCCTGCCACAGCCTCGTGCGTACTGGGATTACAGACCTGTGCCATCATACCCAGCTTGTTTTGTATTTAAGAATAAATCAGTCTGGGCATAGCTCTGCATATGCATCACTAAGGCTAGCCTGGGCTACATTGCAAGACCCTGTCTCAAAATGAAACAAAACAAAACAGAATAAGTTGGGCTGGGGCTGGAGCTCCGTGGTAGAGTGCTTGCCTAGCATGTATGAGGTCGGGAGTTCCATCCTCAGTGCCACACACAAAAAAAAGAATCAGCCTTGGGCTGAGGATTTAGCTCAGTGGCGCAGCGCCTGCCTGGCAACCATAAGGTCCTGAGTTTGATTCCCAGTACCCCCACCCAATAAAAAAGAATCAGTCTCACATCTCCTAGCATTAAGCAGAGGCCAAGCTCTGCTGTTAGCGTTTTGCCCAGGTAGGTACTGTGTTGCCTCCATTCTGCCAGAGGGAAGTTGAGACACAGGCTGGCCACTTCTCTTGCCTGAAGTCACACAGCCAGTGAGTTCAATGGACACACAGTGCCCACTCAGAGCAGTGGCCAGAAGCAGGGCAGGGTGACTCTGAAGGAGGATCCTGGGGCAGAAAGCACAGGAACAGCAAATCTGGCAGGAATAGCAGGAGTTGATGGATGCAGTGAGAAGCCAGAGTTGGGATCGGTCTGGGAAGGGCACTGAATGCCAAGACAAGAACCTTCTGCCGGCCTGCAGGAGTCAGCAGATAGCTGGGGCCAGGCCGTGGTCTGATGAACTGGTGAAGGTTGCTGTCTCAACAGGCAGATGGGGGCCCCTTGGCAGGGAAGGGACTGTCACAGTGGTACAGGAGGCTGACCCCACAGAGGGACCGAGGGTGTAGATGACTTGAGATAGGGAAGGGACACTGTTTGGCGAGTGCAGGTGGAGCAGCCCTCATCCAGAATGCTCCAAAATCTGAACCCTGGATCACCAACATGGTTCCACCGAGTGGAAAGTTCACACCTGGCTTCGTGTGGTCAGTTGCTGTCAGACTCAGGCACACGAAAAATGCTTTCATGAAATCACCTTTGTGTCTAAGGTGTGTATGAAATCCTAAGTCAATGTCCCCTTCAAACTTGGGGCTCCTCCCCAAGAGATCTTGTTACATCTATGCAGATATTCTATAGTTCAGTAAGTTGGGACACATCTCTGATCCCAAGCACTTTGGATCAGGGATATTCAACCTGCGTTCAGCATCTTCGTCATTAGCATCCTCTCTCCTTTAAAGTTAGCTCATTAAGCCCCCACTGGACCCCCAGGAGGTACCATGTTTGCTGTGGTTTCAGGTGACAGTTGAGGGCTTTGCAAAGGCAGGTACCTGGCTGCAGGCTGTGCTGGGGGCAGAGCTGCGTCCTGCTGACTCATACTGTGAGGCTGAGGCAAGAGGGGCTTTGTTTTGGGGGTGGGGGCCTGGGGAGCACAGGTCTGGCTTTCTAACCCATGTGCTACAGGGGGTGTGGTCTGCTGATCCTGCTGGAGTTGGGGCTGCCCTGTTGTGCCTGCGTTGGGAGGTGCCCTGCCTGTCCCTGACTGCACAGGTCTGAGGCCAGGTGGGAGTGGCATCAGGAAGAAGAGCTCCCTCTGAGCCGACTCTGCCACACCAAGGGGTTTGCCATGGGGCCAAGAGGAACCAAGGGAGGCTTAGAGGCCCCTGAGCCTGGGCTGGGGAGGGAAGGTGGAGCCTTGCATGCTGGCCTGAGGTTGCAGAAGTGCAGCGGAGATTGTGGGGCACCTGACTTCAGAGCGACCTGCACTACATCACCAGGGGAGGAGTGGCCCCTGTTAGGGCCACCCAGGAAGGCAGGTTCGGGCTGTCCCTGGCAAGGAGACACCCAGGTCCTACAATGAGGCAGGGCTCACAGGCAGTGACAGCTTCTGCGTGGTGGCTTCCACACATGTCCCAGCCCTCCCATGTGGCTCTCCCAACAACTCACAAAGCTGTGTGACCTAACAGTGTCCTTACCCTGTGACGTTCAGGAAAGTAGCTCAGGCGGGTCACTGCTTGCCAGGGACACATGGCCGACAGGCTGCCAGACTGGCTCTCGGCAGGACACCTGAGGCTCTGGATCCTGCTTGGTTTCCCACTGGACACAGCTCAGAGCCATGATTCTGCTGGTGACATTGAGACCTTTGTTCCCTTTGTTCCTGATCCTCCTGAAGCTGCTCTGGCAGGAGCAATGTGACAGACTGTGAGGGCCTGCAACCTCCAGCCGGCTCCTCTGTCTCTAGGGATGGGAAATGGCCCTGTGATTGCTGGCCCTTCCCCAGGTCCCTGAGTCACACACAGGTAATTAAGAAGCTCCCTAGGACAAGCTGTGGGGTGGGTGCTATTCCTTAAAGCCCTGTGACAGGTGAGGAAGCAGGTGCTGAGGTGAGCTGTCACCATCTTCCCAGTGTCCCTGTGAACCTGGCTGCAAAGTCTGTGGCTCTGTCCTGTCACCTTCAAGATTCCGGGTCCCTGCCTTCTAGTGAGCGAGCTGAGCAGAGACAGATGCCCCAGGTGCTGCAGAGACAGCGCTCTGAGGAAGTGTAGTTTGGAGTCAGCGGGTGCAAGGGAGGACCACGTCCAAAGGCCCCTAGGTGTCCTATCCAGAATCTGAACTCCGGCAACCAGAGGGCTGCAGGGACTCAGCCAGCCCGTGGGGTGTTTGCTGTTAGAACCCATGGCTGTGTGTCCTCTTCCAGTCTCATGGCCTGAGCCCTTAGAGAGTGCCGCTGCAGTCCCTAGCCCCTGCCGTTGAGGTGGTCCCAGGCTGTCACCGGGGCCTGGGGACTGTTGGAAGGCAGGGAATGTCTGGAGAAAAGTGCCGCATGCCTCTGTGGACCGTGGGAGGGTTGCTGTGGGCCCTCCAGTGCCTCTGGCATTGGTACTAAGGTGGGATTGTCACCCCAGGCCCACCCCTTTGTTCTGGGGTCCCGCCTCCCAGCAGATGATGGCCAGGCTAGTGGTGGAGGCTTCTCTTGGCCCAGCTGCTGCCTCTGCGTGTGAGCCCCTCCCAGTAATCTCCCCAGAGGCCTGGTGGGCAAGAGGGCGCGGCTGGGTGGCAGTTAAGCCCAGGCTAGGTGCAGCCTCCCCTCTTCAGGGAACCTCTCATGGGAAGAGGACAGACTGTCCATGGGAAGCCGACCTCTGCTCCCTTGGGGCCAGTCCCGGAAGAGGCAGCTGTGTAGAGTTTGTCTCTGTCTGCAGAGAGCCCAGGCAGAGGCTGAGGAGCACAAAAGGGCACCTTTCTCCTGATGATCAAAACCGAGGGTTGAGTGGTAGAATCAGAGCCTAGATCCCTGCTTTCCTACCTCCCTGACCAGTGTCAAAGCCTAGATACACCCCCTGCCTGGGGTCAGAGGTTACCTCCCTCTATCTCCACCTCCCTGCCTAGGGTCAGAGCCTAGATCCCTCTTCCTCCTCCTCCTCCTCCTCCTCCTCCTCCTCCTCTTCCTCCTCCTCCTCCTCCTCCACCTCCTCCTCCTCGTCCACCTCCCTGCCTGGGGTCAGAGCCTAGATCCCTCCTCCCGGCCTGGGTCAGAGCCGACATCCTTCCCTGTCCACCTACATAAAAGCCCAGGCAGAAGGCACTTAGTTCCTTCCTGTTGCAGGCTGAGCCCAAGGCCCTTCGCACCCACACTGCTGCACCCTCTTCCCTGTGTGGTCTCACTGGCCCCACCTCCTGTACCCTCCAATCCTGAGCCTCCTGGGGGGATGAGGAAGCTCTGGTCAGGCCTACCCGTGTGCTCCCACAGCCTCCAAATACCTCTTGCCATTGCTGCAAAGGATGCTGCTGGCTGCGCCCCTGAGAAGAAACCGCTTCCGCAGAGGGGCTAAGTAAGTGCAGAGCCCCCTCCCCGCCTGCTGCCACTGGTGGGAACACTGGGGCTGGAGGCCGTGCTGAGACAGACCTACCTGGGGCAGAACTGAAACTTCCAAGTCCCTGTCGGCCGGCTGTGGGGTACAGGCCACAGCACAGCTCCAGGCCTCTCTGGGACACCTCCCCACACACAGCTGACCCTCCGACTGCTTTTTCTACTCAGAGAAGGGGCACCCTGGGAGGGATGAGCCTCATACCTGTCACCTCCTCTGCTACAAAGCACCCCTGCCCCGCCCCAGCCAGCTGTGTCCTCCCCACTGTCCGGAGGGTTCCCCGAAGTGGGCCAGGTGGGTCTGACCCAGCGCTGCCTCCAGTCCCAGTGTCCGCAGCAGTTTCACTCTGGCTGGTCCCCCACCAGCTCAGTTCCTCTCCTGCCTTCACACCATTTGTGGGGGCCACTGGCCTGTGCAGGGCACCCCCAGAACCAGGCCTGTCCCCAGCTCCTGTCTTCTCCAGGTGCTGGCTGTCCAGGAGGGGTCAGGACGGGAGAGTGTGGGAGCCTCTGTGTATCTTTTTCCCTGCCGAGGGGTGCTGTGCCCTCAGTGCCAGCCACCAGGCCACTTCGGGGGCAGATGGAGTCAGAGAAGGGTGCCTGGGGCAGCCCCGGGTGTGCGCGCAGAACCAGACAGCTGGTGTTCTTGGGGACGGCTGGGCTGGGCAGCTGCCCTGCCAGCCAGAACCCCAGGGATCCTGCAGGTGCACAGCGGGGGGCTGGGGAGTAGACAAAGGCAGAAGTGCCCGTGTGCTGGGGCCCCAGGGGCTTCAAGGAAGTGGTGTCCGGGACAGGGGAGCCAGGTGACATGCCAGGTCCCTGAGGCTGTGGCTGGGAGCTGGCGGCAGCAGGCAGCAGCGTGGTGACTTTGTGATGGGTGGAGAGGGTAGCTCAAGGCACGAGGGAGGAGCCAGGAGCATTCTCTCCCCCGGGGGAATTGGGGGTTCGCAGCTGCTTTGAGCTCCACCCAGTCGAACCCCACCAAGCCCTGGGGAAAGGACAGGCAGGCAGCGCATCCTGCAGCCTGGCAGGGCAGACAGGGACCCTTGCAGAATAGGACGCTCCTGTGACCCATGGAGAAGTCGTGCGTGGTCGGCGAAAGGTCAGAGCGGTCACTGATGACCGTGGGGGAGGAGCAAGGCTGTCTCTGCGCGCTACTGGGGTCCAGGCTCACATTTTCTGCTTGGTTAGAGCCCTGGGGAGGCACGCTGGGGACCTCCACGGAGGGCTCCACCCACCGCCCTAAGGGGTGGTGCCTGCCCAACGCAGTTCCTGGGATGTGGGGCAGTGGCCATGACGTCATGGTCTTTCCGCTGCCACCAGCCTACAGCCGCCGCCTCCTCCTAACCCCAATCCCCGAGGATGAGCTCTGGGCCCCCTTCCTGGGCACACCCCCACCCACTTGCTTCTGAACCCTGACATTTTGTGCTTCCCCGGTCCCAGCTCCTCCCCGAAGGCTCCCAGACAAAGGGGAACCAGCGGGATCCTCTTAAAGGGGCACATCCCCCGCATCTGTCTGGCTGCTCCCCACCCCACCCCCGCCAGGGCCAATACATTAGCCACACACAGGCCTCCTGGGAGAGTGGGGCCCTGCTGCGTCCTGTCTCCTGGACCCTGTGTGACTTCGGCAGAGCTGACAGGGTGCCTTGGGCCACATCCTACACCCTCCCTGCAGAGCAGGCTGCTCCTGGTGAGCAGATCCAGGGTCCCCACCCCTCTACCGGCTGTGGAGCAGTTGGTCTGGCTCCTGGTTTTTCCCAGCTGCCCTGGGTCAGTCCTGAGGAGGCTGTGCCTGCCCTGCTCCATCCTGCATGGCTGCTTTTCTGAAGCAAGGCTGGGAGACCCTTGCTTGGGGAGGTGCTGGCCTATTCCCTGAGTGCCCCTTTTGTGACCGTCATCACCTGCAGGGCTCTAGGGAGCCAGGAGAACTTCTGGCCCTGGCTGGTCCTGCTTGGAGGTGCGTGAGTCTGTGCCAAGCAGTCCCTGCCTGTATCCCCTGAACTGGCGTCGTGTGTGGGGCCTGTGAGATGAAGCCAGTTAGGCCTCCGGTGCCCGCATCTCACACAACCACCGGGCTGTGGGCCAGGGGGAGGTGGAGAATGCCCACCGCCCCTTGGAGTGGGCCCTCCTGGATTCCATTCCTCCTCCTTGGTGATTTAGAGCAAGTCCCTGCCTTCTGGACTATCTTCCTGGCACAATGCGTGACGAGTCCCTGAGGAGAAGCAGCCCTCACCCCCTAGGCTAAGCCCTCTGTGTGCACAGCAGCTGTGAGAGGTTGCACAGGGTGTGCACTGTACAAGGCATTTGATTAGGGCATCAAAATGGGGACTGAATCCACTCCTGGCCCCACTTGTCCAACCCTGTTCCCCGGCACAGCCAGCTTCTGCCCATCGAAAGAATCCTGATTCTGATGCTCAGGAGGGCAGGCTAGGGGAGGATGGGGTGTGTCTTCAGCTGCCCTCTCAGCCTCTTTCTCTCTCTCTCTCTCTCTCTCTCTCTCTCTGTCTCTGTCTCTGTCTCTGTCTCTGTCTCGCAGGTGCTGTGAGTGCGGTGCCACCTTGTCACACCAGTACTACGAGAAGGATGGGCAGCTCTTCTGTAAGAAGGATTACTGGGCTCGCTACGGCGAGTCCTGCCATGGCTGCTCGGAGCACATCACCAAGGGGCTGGTCATGGTGAGCACCGGACTTGCATGTGCGCACGAGTGTGAGTGAGTGTGCATTCCCCCTTTCCAATGCTCCTGGACTGCGAAGTCCCTGCAACCCCTGTCTGTGCAGACAGCTGTGCCCAGGAGCTCTGCAGCTGGCTTCCTGAGTCCCTGAGCCATCTTGCCCCCAACCTTTCCACCAGGTGGCCGGGGAGCTGAAGTACCACCCCGAGTGCTTCATCTGCCTCGCGTGTGGGACCTTCATCGGGGATGGGGACACCTACACCCTGGTGGAGCATTCCAAGTTGTACTGGTGAGTGCCAGGGCCCCTTGCCAAGCCCAGGGTGCCCAGCCCAACCTGCCCGGGCCCTGAATTTCCTGGGTACAGTCAGAGGACCAGACAGATGCCACCTACGTATGCTCCTTCCTTCCGTGGTGTCACGAACCCCAGGCGTGGGACAGACACCACCCCAGCTCCCTTCCTCATGCGCTATTGCAGTGCAGCCCTGGCACCAGCCCCCGGAGCTGGCACAGAGCCCACAAGCTAAGGACGCGGCTCCCCGCGAGGCTGCCCTTGGCTCAGACGCCAGCTGCACACTCCTGTCCCAAAGCCGCCCGCATGCCTGACCAGCTGGGATCCTGGCTGTGTGTGTGTGTGTGTGTGTGTGTGTGTGTGCGCGCGTGCGCACGCGTACATCAAGTCAAATCATCAGCTACGTGAGTCGCAGAACTCTGGGAAGCCTCGTGCCTAGGATCACAGTTTTATTATAAAGGGCACCAATCAGGACTGCCAGATGGAGACACCCCTGCCCCCGCACCTCACTGCATCACCAGCCAGGGCGCCTCCCTGAGCCCCGTCTGCGTCCTGGACTTCGTTAGGCTTTCACTGTGTGATCACAATGGATGGGCTCGCCGGCCACAGGATGAAGTTCTGTTTCCAGCCCCCTCCTTGGAAACCAGGCCGGCTGGGCCCCAGCCTTTGATCACTGCTGGTCTTCGTGGTGACGGATACCCCTGAGTCATCCCATTAGTAGGACTCAGGCGTAGTCTGAGGGGCTCATAAATAACCCAGATGTTCCTGTTCCAAGGACTCGGAGTCTCTCCCAGGAACCGCAGACAAAGAGCAGATAAAATCTTCCTTATACAATAGCAGTGAAGCTGGATTAGAGAACAGTGCGACTTGATCCCAAATGGGCTTTTCATGACTTCCTCCCAAACTGGACATATCCACAGGCCTCGGGCAGGCCATGCTGCATGCCACAGGCAGTGGACAGCCCGAGGAGACGTCTGTGCCGCAGAGGGGCCTGGCTGGCACTGTGCATGTTTGTCCCCACTCGCAGTGCCATCAATCACCTGAGGGACTGGGGCCGCGGGGATGGCAATGCCAACAACATACCTGACACTCTTTTCTCCCCTGGGTTGCAGTGGGCATTGCTACTACCAGACTGTGGTGACCCCTGTCATCGAGCAGATCCTACCTGACTCCCCCGGCTCCCACCTGCCCCACACGGTCACCCTAGTGTCCATCCCGGCCTCTACTCATGGCAAACGCGGCCTCTCAGTCTCCATCGACCCCCCGCACGGCCCGCCGGGCTGCGGCACAGAGCATTCGCACACTGTCCGGGTCCAGGGGTAAGTGACCAGCTGTTGATGTGGCAGGTGGCAAGCCAGGGACCAAGGGGCAGTGGGAGCGTGTTTGCACCTGGGGCAGCCAGTACCTGTGTCATCCATCACTCCTCTGAAGAGCGCTGCAGACGCCAGGTGTGTCAGGACAAAATGCCTGCCACCCACAGCTTAAAGCGGGGGAGAGGGTTTTGGGTTCAAGGTTTCAGCCCGTGGTCAGCTGGCTCTAAAGCAGAAGCATGACGGAAGTGTCAAAGGAAAGATGCCACCTCACGGCAGCCAGGAGGCAGAGAGCCAGGGAAGAGCCAGAGAAGAAGGGCCAGGGACCAGATCTAGTCCCTGCTATGTCATGCTCCGTGCCCCACCACAGATGTCCTGTCCTTATCTCCTAGGCATCTGTCACACACATTAAGTTAGCAGTCAAGATTAAGCATCACACCCAGTAAGACAGAAGAGCAGCTCTGTAGCCCACGCATGACCAGGTCAGGAACGAGGGCAGGATGCAGCAGCCACAGGACACGCTTCCTGGACAGCAGAGCTGGTCTGGGCCAACCGAGGCTTCTGTGTTCACAGTGGGACCTGAGGAAGCTGGTCTTATGCAAGACTTTCCTCCTCCCTGTAACTCTGGGAGCCCAAGGAGCTCTAGGTGTGAATGAGAAACAAATCCCATCTATCATAAATCCCCCCTGTTCTAAACCACAAGAACAACTGTCTGATCTGAATGCGAGTGGAGGAGGAGGGTCATCACCCACCAACCGGAGGAGTGTCTTAAGGCTCACAAGCAAAATATGATCCAAGCAGGTGGGCCCTGAAGACAGTGTAGAAAAGGTCTGAGATGCAAGAAGAAATAGAGGAGAGAGCCGGCCCAGATGCTAACATGCTCTGGGATCTGTCTTAGTGTGTTTTGTGACTATAACAAAATACCTGGGACAGGGTACTTTATTAAGAAAGGGAATTATATATCTCAGTTCTGGTGGCTGCAGAGTCTAAACAGCAGTCTGTCTGCACAGTGAGGGAGTTGCTCACTGTGGGCCTTCATTGGCACCTGGAGAGGTGGTTTGAAATGTGCCTGCCTCTGTGTATGGCGGCCGGGTCCCAGCTTCCATTTGATTCAGTGTCACACATGTGCCTGGCAGCTGGCACCACACCTGGGGAAGATGAGACGGGAAGGTGGGGCAGGGAAGGACTGACTGCATCTCCATCCCTGCCTTGGACATCTGCCAGGTAGCTGGCTTCATAGAGGGTTGAGCAGAGGATGGGCCCAGACTGGTGAGCTTACTGCAGTGCCCCACCCCCAGCCCAGGTTGAGGCCACAGCTAATCCCCAAAGAAATGAATAGAATTGCCAGGGGTAGTGGCCTGTAATCCTAGCACTCTGGGAGGCTGAGGCAGGAGGATTGCAAGTTGGAACCCATCCCAGGCTACTCAGTAACTTAGCAAAATTCTGTCTCCAAATAAAAATTTTAACAGGGGCTGGGGATATAGCTCAGGGTGAAGGCCCTGGGTCCAGTTGAGAGAAAAAAGAAGTGGAGAGTTGGTGATGTCAGTGCCACCCTTCCCTGTGTGCCTTCCTGGCAAGCAGGTCCCCTGCCACACCCTTCTCAGAAACTGCCCTGCTGGCCAGAAGGCCACTGGCCTGACGGTCTCAATTGTAGTGGAGTAGCTTTAGCTGAGCACTTTTCATTCTGTTCATAGCCATGTTTTTAAGGCAAGTTTGATTTATTTGGGCCCCAGGCCCCTGTCGCCATAGCAGAAGGCTGAGGGAGGGGACATTGAGAGTCTTAAGGAAGCTTTATTTATTTATTTATTTTTATGTCTAGTACTGGAGATCAAACCCCAGGCCTTCGCACTGAGCTGCATCGCCATCCCTTTCTGTTTTGCATTTTGATAGGGTCTCACTAAGATGCTACTGCCCAGGCTATTGTCCCTCGACTTGGGTTCGCCCAGTGTTCCCTCTTCATTAGGTTTGGTCTCCAAACTTCCACCCTAGTCCTGCCTATCCGATGCTGTCCTTCTAGACACGTGGATGCACGATGTCACTGTGCCCTTTACGGAGGGTGTTCCCTGTAACTGCTTGGCTCGTTTTTCCCCTGTGCAATCAATAAGCCATTTGTGAGATTTGCATCTGTAAATGTCTTGTTTCCCACCATTTCCCACTTTGCGGTTTTTACCTTGTCTATTCCGGAGTCTTCCCTGTGGCAGTTCTCACTGCATTGATTGCAAAATGATGATTTTCTAGCTGTGGTCGTCTGCATTTATTAGTGTGCCTTCTACTGTACAGAAGGGCTTCTTTCCCTGTGAGAATATACTTTTTTTTTTCATAGAACCAAGGGAGCACTAAACTATATATACCCTCAGTTTTTAAATTTGAGAGAGGGTCTTGCTAAGTTGACCAGGCTGTCCTCAAACTTTCAGCAATCCACCTGCCTCAGTCTCCCATATGTTGGAATTATAGGCCTGTGCCACCATGCCCCACTTGCAAATCTTTTTTTTTTTTTTTCTTTGTTTTTTTGAGACAGGGTCTTGCTATGTAGTTCAGGCTGGCCTTGAACTCACTGTGTAGCCCAGGCTGGCCTCAAATTTATGGCAATTCTCCTATCTCAGCCTCCCAAGTGCTGAAATTACAGGCATGCACCATCACGCCCAGCTCAGAGCTCTTTTTTTAAAGCTATTGCTCTTCTCTCTGCTTTATCCCTACCCCTTCCCCAGCCCAAGGAGCTAGGACAGAGCACATTTTTAAATAGCTTTCATGAAACAAAGTGAAAGCAGAAAACCAGGTAACTCACATCAAAGAATAAAAAGCTACAAGGAAACTGGGCAGGTTGGCCAATCCAAGAGTGAGGTCATGGACAACAAATTGCAGTCCTCATCCTGCTTTTCCTTGCTCCTGCTCCCAGGGCACTACCAGCTCTGACAGTCAGCTCCGGAGGAGTGGGAGCTTCATGGAGTTGAGTGTAGGCTGGTGGATCTGGATCCTTCAGGACTCCCGTTAGGACATTTGTCTGCCCAAGCATTCCAGGCAGTCATTGGAGGACACTTCTGTCCCCCATAGTGCAGGAGAACTTTGCAGTGGGACCAAGCCTCTGTGTGGGGCAGCAGATACCTGCAGTGCCCCTGTCTCCACAGCCATACCTGTAGCAGACATAAGTAATCAATTACAGAATTTATACCTCTCAGTCACATAAGATAGAATTGTCCCCACCCTCACCCCAGATCTAGTGCTTTGGTTTCCTGTTGGGGGATGGGTGGAATGAGTCTGGCCACTGTTCCACCCCCAGAGTAGACCCGGGCTGCATGAGCCCAGATGTGAAGAATTCTATCCACGTGGGAGACCGGATCCTGGAAATCAATGGCACCCCCATCCGGAATGTGCCACTGGACGAGGTAGGGGAGGGTCCTGTGACCGGCAGTGGTGGAAGGGGTGCCTTCATCCTGAATCCCCTTCCACACTGCCATGGCTACCTCACCTGTGCACCTGTGTCCCAGATCGACCTGCTAATCCAGGAGACCAGCCGACTGCTACAGCTGACAATCGAGCACGACCCCCATGACTCTCTGGGCCAAGGGCTGCTGCCCATACACAGCCCCCTGGGCTCCCCGGTGTGCACGCCCAGTGGAGAGGTGGGCGGCACACGGCAGAAGCCTGTCCTGTGAGTCCCCTCCTGGGGGGGTGGGCCCTGCCCTGGGTCCCCTGTCCTCTGCTGGCTGTGCGGTTGGAAGAGCCAGCTGACTACACAGGGAGGGGGAGCCAGGGCATTGGGTGTGGGGACAGACACTCTGAAAGGGAAGGACCAGGAGGAAGAAGTCACAGGCAGGGGCTCCCAGAGTGCGCCAGTATCTAGGCTTCAGGGTGCAGCCAGCTAAAATGAGCTCAGGACGACGGGGACATGGGGCGGGGCAGGAGAGGGACCCTGGGCAGACTCAGCAGGCATCAGATGTGGCAGGGGTCTTTGGACTCTGCCTTGCCCGATGCAGGGCCCCTTGAAGGGACTGGGCAGCACAGGGATGTGTTTCCTAAAGGCCACACTGACCCGCTGTGCAGCAGGGACTTGGGGTGAGGATGCCAAAGACCAGAGCCAGTCACGGGGCTCTGGCAGTGGTCTGGGCAGCAGGTGCAGGTCCCCTGTCCTCAGGCAGAGGTGGGAAGAGGAAGCTCAGGGGCAGCCTAGTTCTCGCCCCTCATCCTGAGGGGCCTGCGCGGGACTCCCGTGAGGTCGCCTTCTGGGGTGACAGCAGTGCTCTGAGAGTGTGTGGTCAAACACCCCTGCCTCCCCTCAACCTGCATTCATCTGGAAGTCTGGCCACCTGTGAGGCCACCTCTGCTCATGATCACCAGCATTCCATGCTGGCGTCCTCCAACCTTTAGAGCCTGGATGACTGTGTCTGACCCTGGGCCACCAGACAGGGGGCCAAGGACAAACATCCCTGCCAAGGGCACCTGCACAGCAGTGGGCCTCAGACAGGAGTCAGGGGCCCTGAGGCCCAGGAGGACTGAGCTGTGCCAGCCACTCCAGGGGCCGCTGCATGGCTGGTCCAGAGCGGGTACGACAGGCCAGGTGGGGTGGCCACAGGGCCCTGGCCAGGTACCTCTCCCCTGTGGCACCAGGCACTGTGTCCCTCCCCAGGAGGAGCTGCAGCATTGACACGTCCCCAGGGGCCAGTTCCCTGGCCTCACCTGCTGCCCAGCGCAAGGACCTGGGCCGCTCCGAGTCCCTGCGTGTGGTCTGCCGGCCACACCGCATCTTCAGGCCATCGGACCTCATCCACGGAGAGGTGCTGGGCAAGGGCTGCTTCGGCCAGGCCATCAAGGTACAGGGTACGGGGTGGCGCACCTCAGAACCAGCCATGGGAGGCTCTCTGGCTTCCGGGCCCCACCACCACCCCCGCCAGAGCTGGAGATGGGGGACCTACTGCCAACAGACCCAGAACTTTACACACAGTGAGGCCCATCGGGCTGGGCATGGAGAACAGGAGCCCAGACCAACCCCCAAACCCCCCACTGGGGCCCCGCCCTGGGCCTCTCACCCTTCCCATTCCCTGAGCAGGGACATGGGCCCTGCCCCAGAGTGGGATTATACAAAAGGTGCTGCCCAGGTGTCCAGAGAGGCTCAGGCAGCCGGGCGTGGTGGCGCACGCCTTTAATCCCAGCACTCGGGAGGCTGAGGTAGGAGGAGTGTTGTGAGTTCGAGACCGGCTTGGGCTACAACGCGAGCGCAAGGCCGGCCTGAGCTACATAGTGCGACCCTGCCTCAAAAAAACCAGGGCCGGGAGTTTGGCTCAGCGGCTTAAGCGCCTGCCCTGGCAGGTGTGAGGCTATGAGTTCAATCCCCGGTGCCACAAAAAAAAAAAAAAAAAAAAAAAAAAAAAAAAAACAGAGAGGCTCAGGACCCCTGCCCTGTCCCTGCTGCCTTGCCAGGCAGGGAGTTCCTGGGTGAGCCACCATCGAGTGTCCAGGTGACAGTGCTGGAAAGCATAGATGTGCCCCCACCACATCAGCTGGCTGACCTCAGTCCTGTTTGGAAACCTCAAACCCCTGTTCCCATCATCAACCCCTGAGCCACCTGCAGAGCCCAAAGCCAGCACGGGCTCCCTGGCAGTCCCAGAGCAGCTGATGGCGGGCCTCTGTCTATCCTGAGTCCCCATGCCTCGGTGCCCCCATGCAGGTTACACACCGGGAGACGGGTGAGGTGATGGTGATGAAGGAGCTGATCCGGTTCGACGAGGAGACGCAGAGGACATTCCTCAAGGAGGTCGCTGCGGGGACTGTGGCGTCCCTCGGGTCCCCAGTCCTTCCCTGTGCAGAGGGGGTGGCCAGGGGCTCTGGACAGATGTGACATCCAAGCCACCCTGGGAGAAAAGACAGAATCTGCCTGGATGGGCACCCTCTGGGTGGGAACAGCCAGCCAGCCCAGAGGGGCTGGGCCGAGGCCTCTGGGACGGAGGAGGAAGGACGCGGGCCCAGCCTGTCTGTGCCCGGCAGGTAAAGGTCATGCGGTGCCTGGAGCACCCCAATGTGCTCAAGTTCATCGGCGTGCTCTACAAGGACAAGCGGCTCAACTTCATTACCGAGTACATCAAGGGGGGCACACTGCGCAGCATTATCAAGGGCATGGTGAGTTCAGGGTGCGGGCCCTTTGCCGTGCCTGCTTGGGGACCGGCTGCAGGTCCCGGAGCTGGGCTCCCACTAAGGCTGCGCCTGGCTGTGCTGGTTTAGGGGAGAGGCATCTGCAACTCCCTGTCCATGGTGGATAAAATCACTTTTACTCTTGGACACGGTCCTTAAAATTCAGGACTCTCTTAAGGATTTGGATACCATTACAGGTCCATCTTTAGAAATAAAACACTGGAGGTGGGCATGGTGGTACATGCCTGTAATCCCA
>RJWM01033908.1:0-20374 GCA_004363535.1 Dasyprocta punctata
AGTGCAGTGGACTGCCAGGAGTGTAACAAGTTCTAGACTCCATAATCCAGTGGCTTAGTGTGCCTTGGTTTGTGAAGTACGCTCCACGATGTTTCCACAATAATAAAATCACTTATGGACATATTTTCTAGAATGTGTCTCACCATTAAATGACACATTATTGTAATTCAAAGTGAGATGTACAGTATTTCTGAGAGTAGTATGTTTGAGTTGTTAATTGAAAACTCACTACTTAAGCTTGTCATGGATGCAAATTGATGTCCATATTAGAGAAACCAAGTACAGGAAAAATTCTTCCCTAGGCTTTGACTTCCTAGAAGCCATAGAAAGAAGAGATTCATAGAAGAGATTCTAAATGGAAATAAGATTTGAAAAGAGGTTCAGAAAGTCAAAGAAATTCAAAAGCAGTGAAGGAAAACTAACTGGAATCATGAGATTAAAAAATAAAGCAATGTGATAAGAAGACAAAAAGAATAAAATAAATGCAGACTATACTAGCTAACTAGAAGTTACAATTTCCTACAGGCAGTATAAATCCACTTCTTATACTACTTCTTATAATAAAGTAGATACATATACATTGTTACCTATAATAAATCTTTTTAATAAACCTAATAAGAAGTGTAGAAAGCTAAGAGATATCCAAGGTAGTAAGATATGGCTGAAATTTTTTGTCATCTTGGTTGCTTTCTGTCTTTCTTTTCTTTTCTTTCTTTTTTTTTTTTTGTGCTGGTGATCAAACACAGGACTTCATGCTTCATACATTGTATACAAATACTCTATCACTAAGCTGTATTCCTGGCCCTGCAAAGTTTGAGGTGCTGCTTTTGAGTGTGCTTAGAGACATATGGAGAGGTGACGAAAGCTCAACTAACCTGACCATTCTCTGCTTCTTCTAATTCATAAAGAATTAGATAGCTCAAGCAAAATACAGACAAATTTACTGCTGTTGGTCTTGAAGTGCCTGAAAATAACATTTTTACCTAGGGCATCACAAGTTGATCCAGTGGACTCCAAACATATACAGATATAGGAGAAAAGGTTCCAAATGATCAAAAAGTCTAATAAAAAATAGACATAAGCATAGAAAAAAATTCATAATGGTAAGGACTAAAAAAAGAATCTTTAAAAGAAAACAGGAATGGAACTTCAGAAGTCTTTATTTACAATGAATTTTAAAGTAAAAAAGAAGAAACCTACGTCTTAAAAAATCACAAACTGGTGGGACTCATAATTAAACAGGGGAAATGTAAACCCATGATTATTTAAAAGCAGTATAATGCAATATAAAATTGTATGCTAAGGAGATAGTTGTACACAAATTCCCAGCCTGAGTGTATGCCTGAGACAGCAGGTGAATGAGGGTGGAAGGAAGGATCATCCAGTCAAACCCAGTCTAGAATAGTAGTTATTTGCCTAATACAGCCAGAAAAACTAAGCAGAATTTATTAGTGGTTAGGGAATTCAATTATCTAGACATCTGCTGGATTTTTCATTCACTAATAGCAAAAGAGTTGATTAAACATTGCTAAAAATATAATTTCAGGAGACACAGAATTATATAGTTTTAAGTGTAGAAAAGATTTTCATGAGAGATTAGTTTAATGTATTTCAAATTTCGTGGATTTTATTTTTTTAGTCAGAGTCTTGCTTATTTCCTGCTTTTCTTGGACTCAGTATGTAACCCAGGCTGGCCTCAAATTGTCTGCGATCCTTTTACCTCAGCCACCTGAGCAGTGGGATTACAGACAAGTGCCACCACGACTGGCATCTTTTGGAGATAATTAGTTCATGAACCCTTATGATGGAAACACTGCCCTTTAAAAAAGACATGAGTCGCTGGAGATGTAGATCAAAGGTAAGCAGTTGACTAGTTCTCAAAACCCTGGGTTCCATAGCCAAAGAGCCTTGTGAGAGATGATCCAGCCACCGTGTGATGATGCATTAGGAAGCTATCTCTAATAGGAGAGTAACAATAATTAATGCATGGCGTATGGCATGCTACTCCCCAATCAATCTGTTTTGAAATTGTTCTGTTTTTATTTTTCTTTCTCAAATAATACATAAAAGAAACTATTCCTTTGCAACCAGAAAGAGTACCTCTATCAGGAATTTAATCAATTAGCACCTTGATCATAGACTTCCAAGACTTCAAAATTGTGAGAAATAAATGTTTGTCTATGGTGTTATTGCAACCCAAACTAAGATACACTTAAAATGCTTCAGAGTGCCTCCTAGGTATCAGATACCATTCTAGTCCCTCATGTATGCTTGTAAAGGAACATAAAAATATCTATTTTCAAGAAATTTAAGTTCTCATACTTTAAATGAGGAAAACAGACAACGAATTAATGACATAATTGGTGGACTATCTGATAAAGCACAGTAAAACGCAGTAGCTACAGGCTGAATGTGACTATTTAAATTAATTAAAGCTAAATATTTAGTTCCTTAGTCACACTCGCCATATTTTAATTTTTCAACATCCAGATGTGTCTGGTAGCTATCACACTGGACAAAGCATATCAACAATTACAGAGGAAAAGAAAACCTATATCATTATGTAGGCTATTTGTTGCTGACAAGTTATACCCAAACTTAATGGTCTAAAATAAGAATTTGCTGTCTCACATCATTTCATATGATCACAAATCTGGGAGAAGCTTTCTGGGTAGTTTATAACTCTGGGTTTCTCATGAGGTTGAAGTGAAATGAGTGGCTGAAGTTGTCACCTGAAAACTCACATGACTGTTGGCAAGAGATTTCGTGATCTCACCACTTGAGTCTCTCCATAGATTATTTACCATACACAAGCTTACGTTACTCAAAGAAAATGTGTGTGTGTGTGTGTGTGTGTGTGTGTGTGTGTGTGTCTGACAGAGGGAGAGAGGAAGCGGGAGGAGAGAGAGGTTTTCTTTTTGATATTCTGTGTCTCCCCAAGTCCTCATGTAATTTGGACGGGACTGAGTCTGGTGTTTGTGATTGGTTTGTTGTGTAGCACTGGGATTGGCAATGTGAGTGCTGCACCTGCCTAGGGGTGGAGCCAACATACAGGGTAAGGACGAGAGAAAGGCAATCTCACTGTCTTGCTCATGCTCTCTTTCTGGATTCACATACCTTGCTCTTTGGTGGCCACCATGAATGGCTGTCCCACCATGCCACACTACCTTGGAGCCAATGAAGTATAGACTGAAATCCCTTGAGAACTGTAAGAAATAAACCTTTCCTTCCCTAATTTTGGGTGTCAGGTATTCTGTCTCAGCAACTAGTGAAAAGTGATGAAGACATACCCTAATCATGGATATGCCATCTCATCATTTCTTCCACACTCTGTTCACTACAAGAAAGTCACTAAGTCCAGTCAAACTCAAGGACAGAGAATAAAGCTTCCCCTCTTGAGTAGACAATTAAAGTATGTGTGGAAATTATTAAGATGATCCCAATCAGAATGAAAAAGGACTGAGAATTCCAGGTGCAAGATATTAAGGGGGAGGAAGAGCAAGGATTTATTGAAGAATAGGGCATTCACATGAGATCTGACTGAGAGATGGGAGACGAACAAAGTCTTGAAGAACTGAGAGAGAACAGTAACACCCAGGGTCTTTTCAATTACGACCTATCATTCCTCGGGTCATTCACAAATATATGGGCTGGAAAGCACTTCTCTGAATTTAGAACAAATTCATAAGCAATAATTGGATAGAAAGATGTCCTTACATGCTGTTTTTGAGTTCCTAGTAACCTAGAAAGGGGTTACTTAGTATGCAAGTATATATTGCAGAGAGCTCAAAAATATGATGATCTTTTTTTTCAGAGATTGAAACTAAAACTGCTGCATTAGATGCTGGAGCTCCAAATTATTTTTTTCATAAAGTTTGGAAAACTTCCATTATAAACATTAAAAATAATTTATGGTTTAAGAAGGAAGCATGGTGCAGCTTTAATGAAAATTTTCCATTGTTCTGAATAGGACATGTTGGTAGTTTCTTATGATATGTATTTATGATACAAGTGCCTTCCTGGGGTTTTTGGAGAAGCCCTAGGTATAGTAAAGAAACCAAAATCAAATTGTCAGCATGAAATGTTAGAAGTTTCACAGTCTCTTGTTAGTTAAATGTATTTATAGACCTATAGTCCAGGATATTTAAATATATCTATGTGTATATATTTTTCTAGATATGAATTTAGATATCCTGACATGCAGTGTAAGGGTGGGAAGAAGGCGTGTCTTCTCTTTCTTGCCCGGTTGGTGGTTGCCACACCCTGCCTTGCAGTCAGCTGAGTATGGACTGAAACCCCCAAGAACTGTAAGAAATAAACCTTTCCTTTCCTAATTTTGGGCATCAGGTATTCTGTCTCAACAGTAAGAGAAAAGTAACTAAGACACCTACCCTATGGAGAAGGCACTGAGTAGGCTCAGGAAAGGGTCCTTGACCTGGCATCTCTAAGCAAACAAAGTGTAGTAGCAATCAAATATTATCTTTAATGTCATACATTGTTTAAACTTTAAAGGAACAACAACAACAAAAAACTATATCTAATACTAAGCTGCCCACAATTTTTTATTGTTAATATAACTGAAAACAGACATTGTTTGAAGTGCGGGAAATAGACCAATGAAAATGAAGTTTTTGTCTTTTGCATTAAGAAAGGTGGAAATAAAATGTAATCAAATAAAAAAATTAATACCCAAAATGATGTCTGAAAACAGTAAGTGCTAAGAATAAAAGTAAGGTTGAAGAGGGACACCAGATAAGACACATGAAAGTTATGCTACTTTAGCTAATGTGGTACTGTTTGCCTGAGGACTCCTAAATGAAATGACTCAGTGCACTATAGGGATATCACAGAAAAGGATCCCAGGCAGGTATAATAGCACTTCCAAAGTCCTGAAGAAGGTATATGGCAGCAAGGTAGCCCAGGTGATTGCGGCAAAGGAACAAAGAATGCAGAGTAGGAAGAGAAAGGTCAGCGAGGCACTGGAAGGTTGAGATTACTCAGAACCTTGCAGGCCAGAGTGGGGTTAGAATTTATTCAATATGAGAGAGAATGTCATGGGAGATACTCAGGCAGAGGTGAGACGAAAAGACATACATTGTCAAAGAGCAGCAAAACTGCTGCATAGAGAACAGAAACTACAAAAACAAACACAAAAGGAGGGAGGCTAATCTTTCTGTGAAAAGTTAGGCCCATCCTAGGCTTCAGAAGCAGAGGCATAAAGAAGACAACGGTTCTGTCTGCAAGCTTAGTATTCAGTGGGAGCAGTGACAGTGGAAAACTTAAATAGATGGCTTTTTCAGACTAGCATATCACAGCAGCAGGATAGCAAGAATAGGCGATCAGAGTGGGAAAGACAAGGAGATTTGCCCTGGAACACATGCAAAAGATTTCTGAGAAATGCTCAGAAATGTTAGGAACAACCATTGGGGATGGGTAAAACCTGAAAATATGGCAGTTGAGCCTCCAAACTTACTGCAATTTTGGTACAAAAATGAACTATAATCTTATATGCATAACCTGGTGTGACTACAGGCAGTTTTAAGAAAGACAAAGTAATTATGAAAAGATCCACAAAATATATTTATGGATCTAGATAGGAAAATAAATTCATTGGATCAGAACTGACTACAAAGGTTCATATAAAAATTGGAAGAAGTGGTCTACAACAAATACAAAGGAAAGAAATTTGTCACTATTAATTATTACAAAATCTTGATGGGCTGAAACAATGATAGTAGTGGAAACAGAAGGGTTGTTTTAAAAATCAAAAGGGGCCTCCTTTTTAAGAATACTATAATTTTCAATATATAGATCTTTTACTTACTTTGTTAGATTGATTCCTAATTATTTCATTGTTTTGTATGCTATTTTGAAACCTGTGATTTTGCTAATTTGTCTCTTACTGAATTTGTTGTTTATGAACAGGAATGCGAGATTTTTTGAGCTTGATTTTGTATCCAGCTACACAACTGAATTTGGTTATTAAGTATAATTTGGCTATTAAATCTAGAAGTCTTTTGGTAGAGTTATTGGAGTCTTCTTTGTAGAGTATCATGTCATCTTCAAATTATGACAATGTAACTTCTTCCTTTCCTATCCTTATTCCTTTTATTTCTCTCTCCTTTCTAATTATTATGGCTAGTGTTTTCAGAACTATATTGAATAGGAGTGATGATAGTGGACATTCTTGTCTTTTTCCTGATCTTAAAATGAAAGCTTTCAGTTTTCATTTAGTATGATGTTGGCTATCGATCTGTCATAGATAGCTTTTATCAGATTGAGATAAAGCCCATCTTTTGTGATTTTCTGCAGGGTTTTATTATGAATGAATGTTGGACTTTGTCAAAAGCTTTCCCTGCATCTATTGAAATGATCATGCGATTTTCTTATTCAGTTTTGTTGATATAGTGCATTGCATTTATTGATTAGGGTATGTTGAACTGTCCCTGCATTCCTGGGATGAATCCAATTTGGTTATGGTATCTAATCTTCTTGATGATTTACTGCATTCTGTTTGCTAGTATCTTACTGAAGATTTTTGAACCTATGTTCATTAGGGAGATTCACCTGTAGTTCTCCTTTTTGGTTGGGTCTTTATCTGGTAATACTTGCCTCCAGAAATGAGTTAGAGAGTATTGGAGTATTTGTTCCCTTTCAATTTCATTAAAGTTTTGAGGAATATTTCCATTAAATCCTTAAATGTCTTGTAGAATTCAGCAGTCAATTCAACAAAACCTGGATTTTTCTTTGTTGGCAATTTTTTAAATTACATTTCCAATTTAATTACATTTCCACTGATATTGAGTTACTCAGAATTTTTGTATCTTCTTGATTCAGCTTTGGTAATGCACACATTTCTAGGAATCTGTCCATTTCTTCTGTTGTCCAGCCAATGAGACTAAAGATTTTTAAAGTAGGTATTGGTAATTTTCTGATTTTTCACAGGTTCTGTAATGATTTCATCCTTTTCTGTAGTGATTTCACCCTTTTCATTCCTCAGTGCAAGTATTTGAATCTTTTATTTCCTTTTTTTGATAAGGCTAGATAAGGGTTTATCAATTTTATTTATTTTTTCAAAGAACAAACTCTTCAATTCATTACTTCTTTGAATTGTTTTCTTAGTCCCTATTGTGTTAGTTTTTGCTCTGATCACTGTAATTTCCTCCCTTGTATGGGTTTTTGACTTGACTTGCTAATATACTTCTAGAAGCTTGAATTTCAATATTAGGTTGTCCATTTGTGTTCATTCTGTCTTCATGATGTAAGAATTCACCACTATAAATTTCCCTCTTAGAGCTGCTTTCATTATGTCTCACAGATTCCAGTATGTTGTATCTGCATTTTTGTTTATTTATAGATATTGTTTAAGTTCTTCTTAAATTTCATTTAAGACCCACTGGTTTTTCAGGAGGGTGTTATTTAATTTTCATGTGTTTATGGATTTTTTGCAGTTTCTTTTGCCATTAATTACCATTTTCATTGCACTATGGTCAGATATGCCTTGCTCATGGAGAGGAAAAACCAACATGGTAAAATGGCTATACTCCCAAGATTGTTATGCAGATTTAATGCAGTACTAATCAAAATATCATTGGTATACCTCACAAAGCTAAGAAAACATTCCTAAATTTCATCTGGAAACAGAAGAGATCTAGACTAGCAAAGGCAATCCTGGACAACAAACGCAAGGAAAAAGGCATCACAATCCTTGATTTCAAAGCTACTGTGATAAAATTAGAATGGTCCTGGCAAAACAACAGAGCTGAGGATCAGTGAAACAGATTAGTAGATGTAGTCTCAAGTACAAACACACTCAGCCACCTTATCTTTGACAAAGGGGACAAATATATTCACTTGGAGAAAATATTTAATACATAGTGCTGAAAAGACTGGCTTTCTACAGGTTGAAGATTAAAACTAGACCCATGTCTCTCATCATGCAGTACTCTAAAGTCAAAATGAATCAAATATCTAATATTAAAACAGAAACACTAAATCTAATGGAAGAGAAAGTAGATAGAAATCTTGAAGACATAGGTGTAGGCAGAGAGCTCATGAATAAAACTCATACCACACAAAAAATACTTCAAAGAATCAACAACTGGGATCTCATCTTATTAAAATGCTTTTTCACAACAAAAGAAATCATCAATAAAGTGAATAGACAACCCACAGAGTGGGAAAAAAATTTGGTCAGTTCCCTCAGACAAAGAACTTATATCTAGAACATATAAAGAATTGAAAAAAATCAGACCCCCCAAAATTCAAAGACCCAATCAAAAAATGAGCATCTGAGATGAGCATGTATTTCCCAGATGAAGAAATACAAGCCAGGCGTGGTGGCGCACGCCTTTAATCCCAGCACTCTGGAGGCTGAGGTAGGCGGAGCGTTGTGAGTTCGAGGCCGGCTTGGGCTACAACGCGAGCGCAAAGCCGGCCTGAGCTACATAGTGCGGCCCTGCCTCAAAAAACCAGGGCTGGGAGTTTGGCTCAGTGCCTTAAGCGCCTGCCCTGGCAGGCGCGAGGTTGTGAGTTCAATCCCAGGTGCCGCAAAAAAAAAAAAAAAAAAAGAAATACAAATGGCAAATAAATATATGAAAAAATTTTCAGCATCATTGGTAATTCAAGAAATGCAAATTAAAATAAGACTGCAACTCCATGTCACCCCAGAAAGAATAGATATCATCAAGAAATCAACCTATAACAAGTGCCGGAGGGGCTGTGAGGAAAAAGGAATACTTCTCCACTGTTGGTAGGAGAGTGGAGGGGTAGAACCACTGTGGAAATGAGTGAGAAGATTCCTCAAACACCTAGGATTAGAGGTCCCATTTGATCCAGCTATTCCCCTTCTGGTTATTTTCCCAGAAGACTTAAAAACATCATACCACAGCAATATGTGTGCATCCATGTTTAAAGCAGCACAGTTTATAATATGTAAATCTTGGAAACAACCCAAATGCTCATCAACTTAGAAATGGATTTTAAAATGTGGTATTTCTATACAATGGACTACTACTCAGTCATAAAGAAGATTAAAATGGAAACTTTCATAGGTAAATGGATGCAACTTGAGACCATACTCATTGAAATAAACCAGACTTACATATGTAAACATCCTACTATCTCCCTAGTATGAGAAACTGAGAGTACATAAGGTCTAAATTGTACAATAAATATTGTGAAATGGGAAAATTTTTTTCAAAAGGAAAAAGGAACTAGAATGAAGGAAAGGGGAAAGAGCATAAGGGAAAAAGGAAAATAAGTCAAGTTAGTCAAACAGTTACTGTCTCTTAGTTCACTGAAAAGGAAGGTTTGTGCTAACATCAATTGGAGAAATTTTAATGCCCATATCTTGTGCTCTGAATAACTATTTTAAATATAACATGCAATGTATTAAGTATTCTTATTTTCCTATTATTTTGTTATGAAATTTTGTTTTATCTTTTTTCCATAAAATAAAAACTTTTAAAGGGGTGTCTGCATCAGATTTGTCAGTGCTATACATATCTGTCTTGTAGGGAGAGTGTCTGCATGGACCCAAATTCTATTACTGTCCCTGGAATTCTTCACCAAGGGCTTTTGCTTATTACTACAGTGTACTCTGCTTAGAAATAGTGCAAACCAGTAATACTGGGAAATTATCACCTTCCCTTACTCCCAGAGGGCTGTCATACAAATGAATGATGAGAGTTGGTGTATAAATACCAGACTCCTTGGCTTCTTGGGAGAATACTATGACATATGTATTTGGCATGGTTACTGAAAATTCCTCAGCAGCTGAAGATAGTGTTCCACAATACTAACAACACTTTATCAGCTTCCTTTATTTCCCTATCTCACTTTTCTACTCTTAATGCCTATGCTTTCCATGATTGCTCCCAAAATAAACTATATAAATTGGAGTTATAATCTTGGATCCAGAGAAGTCAAACAAAGACAACAGGAATATTTTGAAAAGCATAATTGAAAAAGGCTACATGCATGCCCACCACCACTGAGACTCTCCTGTGGATAATCAGCCTGGGTAGGGACAAGCAGCCAGCCTAGCCCTCATGTGCATGCAGGCTACCATCCAGACTCTCCCTCAGGTAGCCAGCATGGGCCAGGAGAACCAGTCAGCCACACCAGAAGCTGTGAGTGTCTAGAGCAGCCCACCCCACACCCCACTGCTTCTCCGTGAACCTGGGTTAGGAGATACCCAAGTGCCTGACCTATCTCCCTACTCTGTGAGCATGTAGCCAACATGGGAAGCACCTGAGACCCCCAGAACCCACTTGTCCAGAGGAACCCAGGAAAATGTCAAGACAAAAGAGCAAAAGGCAATCTCTGGCCTCCAGCTCAAACAGAACAAGTCCAGGAGGCTTAGACATAAAAGAAAGTGAAAGTCACACACCTGAAATTTCCGGGATGATGAAGTAAAGAAACTACTTCATGAGGCTGTAAAAGAAATCAGATCAGAAACAATATCTCAGGTAAAACAAGACATGACAAACATAATAAAAGGGTTGTCTGCACGTATCTAAAGACCTAGAGTTAAAAAAAATGAGAATAGGAGAATGATGGAAACCTTAAATGAACAATATAAAACAGAACAGGAATGCACGAAACAGACTCAAAGAGGTACACAGGAAATTAAAAATGCCATTGAAAGTTGGCAAAACTGCTTGAAAGAAACTGAAAATAGACTTTCAGACCTTGAAGACAGAATGGCAGCTAGTAATCGCACAAGGAAAGATCTTTTAAAAATAAAAGGGAATCAGGAAATAACAATTCAACAGCTGAGCTAGGTGTGGTGGTGCACATCTTTAATCCCAGCACTTGGGAGCCTGAGGTAGGTGGAGCATTGTGAGTTTGAGGCCGGCTTGGGCTACAACGTGAGCAAGGCTGGCCTGAATTACATAGTGCAACCCTGCCTCGAAAAAAATAGGGCTGGAAGTTTGGCTCAGTGGCTTAAGCACCTGCCTGGCAGGTGCGAGGTTGTGAGTTTGATCCCTGGTACAAAAAAAAAAAAAAATTCAACAGCTGCAATACAACACAAGGACAAATAATTTAAGAATGATAGGTATCAGTGAAAAAGCAGGAGTCAACACAAATGACATAAAGAGATTATTTACAGAAGTAATAACAGAAAACTTCCTAAGCATGAGCAAAGTACCTGACACATAGGTAAGACATACAGAATTCCAACTAGCCATAATCAAAATAAATCTATGCCCAGACATATAATAAAGATCCCAGAATTTCAGCACAAGAACAGAATATTAAAGACTGTTAGAGAAAACAAACAGATCACTTATAAAGGAAAATCCATCCGAAACAGAACAGACTTCTCAACACAAACCATCAAGTCAAGAGAAACTTGGAGTACAGTATTCCAAGTCCTGAAAGAAAACAATTTCCAACTCAGATTGATGTGCCCTGTAAAACTATCTTTTGAAATTAATGGAGAAATAAGATTCTTTTGTGACAAAGAACAACTGAAGGAATTCATGACCACCAAACCAACTCTACAATAAGTACTGAAGGAAATTCTAGAAAGAGATAAAAATGACCATGGTCCCAGGAACAGCAGCAGAGTGGGACCACTGAGAGGGGCAGACAACTGAAGGGAGAGGAGAAGTAGGCAGCCAATGGCAGGAAGCATGGCAGAAATGAACCAGTGCATGTTGGCCATAACCATTAATGTAAATGGCCTCAATTCACTAATAATAAGAAACACAGGCAGAGTGGATAAAGAAACAAGATCCATCAATACGCATTATGCAAGAAACACATTAACTCCAAAGGAAATTCATGGACTAAAAGTCGAAGGACAGAAAACAGTGCTCCATGTGCCAGGGAACCAGAAAAAAGCAGGGGGACCTTGCCCATCAGTCACAAAATGGATAAGAAAGATATGGCATTTTTATACAATGGAAAGCTATTCAGTTATAAAGAGGAATAATCATGAGGCTCTTATAGGTAAATGGATGCAACTTGAGATCATGTTTATGGGTGAAATGGTTTGGACTCATATAGGTGAGTATCATATTGTCTCCCTAGCATAAAAAAACTGAAAGAGTTAGTGGGATCCAGAATGTGCAATAGATATTGTGAAAGTGAAAAGGGAGGAAATGTCTGAAAAGGGAAGGAAGTAGCCATTGTTAATTCCCTTTTATTTTAAACTCATGTATCTTTTTCATTGTTTTGTTTTGATTGGTTTTATTCTGTTTTGTTTGGTTTGATTTTATTATATCTGATGGCATGGGCAGCTATTTTGACAATAACAAGATATGTTATGGTAGCCATTGTTGATTTCCCATTATCTTGTTTCGAAGTTCTGTATCACTTCCACTCTTTTGCTTTGATTGACTTTATTCTATTTTATTTTGTTTAGTTTATTATCTTAAAGGAAAAATATTTTAAAACAAAAAGAAAAAGTCTAAATGAGGAATTCTGTGACTGCTCAAAAAATGTGAAGATAGGAAAGTAAGGTATGAAAAACCTTAATAACAGCTCATACCACAAAGCCAAGGAGCTTGTATTAATTTCTTATGATTGCTGTAAATGATCATAAATCTAGTTGGCTAAAATAGCACAAATTTATTTCTTATTGTTATGCTGGTCATAGGTCCAAACTGGGCCAATAGTGCTATGTTCCTTTTAGGATTCTAAGGTAAAGATCTATTTCCCTACCTTTCCCTACCTCTAGAGTATCCCATATTCCTTGGTTCAAGGCCCCACATCACTCTGATCTCCATTTCCATCAACATATTCCCCTTCATGACTCTGATTTGTATGTTTTCCTCTATTATGGATGCTGTGACTACACTGGTTCAACCATATAATCTGGGATAATTTCACAATTTTAAGGTATTTTTAATTAAGTCACATCTGCAAAGTCATTTTTTGCTTATGAAGTGTCATATTCATAGATTCCAGAAAGTAGACTGTGAATATTTTTTGGAGGGTCAGGACCAAGTGGGTCACCAGGTTCTTAATTAAGTGTAAGTTTAACAAAAGTAGTTAATATTGCTATCATTATTTTAAGACATCATCATATTTGTGAAAAATCAATAATTTTGTTTAAGGTCACAAATCTTTTGTATAACCTCATTCATTTTGTTACTGTGCAAACCTAATATCAAAAAAATTTTAAAAGTTCCTCTATTTACTTCTGTCTTTTTTTTTTCATTCTTTTTGCTTACGACTTTCCCCTCTGAGGAAGTGAGCATTAGTGACTAGATGGGCATAGTCAAGACATCAGTTGATACTCTCAGTGATGCACATAGCCCCTCTGCACTCCCCTTGCTATGACAGACAGTTGATCTTAGTGATCCTAGCTGTTCCTTTCAGGGATACAACATGTAAGAGCAAAGGATTGTCATTTTTCCAAATTCTTTTGAAATTTCATCTATGAAACCATTGCATTTGGTCTGTTTCTGTTTCTGAGGGCTGTTTCATCCCACTAAAAAGATAATCTATGCTTTTATAAGCATCCTATTCTATGCTTGTATCAGCAGCCTAAGCATATTTAAAGGAATAGTTAATACTTGTTCTGTGTAAGACTTCAGTCACTAGGATAAGAGAAGAGGAAACTGTTTTAAGGCTGGGCTTGGCAGGCTGATAGAATTTTAATAAGAATATGGTGCCCTGTTAGGAGAAAGAAACCTAAGAGCAAATAAAAATCACGAAAGGTTGAGTCAATTCACAAACAGAAAGAAATGCATGTAAGATAGAACCTTATTCATATTTTCAGTGTTCCTGAGGTGAAATTAGGTAATATCACAGGTGAATTTTAGCTAACAAACTGATTTTTGTCACTGTGGCTTTTGTGTGTTTATGGATTTGTCTTATCTGAAACATAAAGCTGCTAAAATTATTCTTTATGCAGAGGAAGCATAATATCATTATTACTGAAAGACTTACCTGCTGTGCCCATAATGTTCTTGTTGACTACCCCTGGAGGTTCATGATAATAAATTGATTAGGTTTGGAAACTCTTTGGTATACAAATGAGAATCATTGCTGAATAGGAATTTCTCAAGTTTCTTTCATAAAGTCTTTTGGATATATATAAATCCACTTGTTAAAGAGAATCTCACAATTTGTTTGAATGATACTTTCCTTAAGTCTCTTTACATTGGGTTTGAAGGTAGCTTTTTCTCTCAAGTAGTAACTTCTCTAAATTGTAAAAAAAAATGTCTAACTGTTGTTATACTGAGAACAGATGCTGTTCAACTTACTATTGAATTGCATCTCAATATATACATCATAAACTAAAAATACCATAAGTCAAAAATGCATTTAATCTAGGTCACCTGCAAAATGTCATAATTTAACAACACACTATACCATAAATATGGAGGTGGTTGTTGAACCCTCCTGATTGCATGGCTGATTGGGACCTGTGGCTCACCATCATATTGCATTGGAGCCATGGACCAAAGCACTAGTCTGGGAAGAAGATAAAAATTCAAAAATCTGAAATGTCATTTGTACTGAATGCATATTGATTTTGTACCATCATGAAGTTGAAGAACCAAGAGTAAACCATCAAGAGTCAGGGACCAAACGTAGATCATATTTCTCAAACCACCTGAAAATTTTTAAGAAATATTTGTCTTTTTTAACATTGGTGATTTAAATCATTGTCATAGATAAAAGTAGGTTGTATCAGAACAGGAAAACTGGAGACTCAAGGGCCTAACCCAGCTAGCTGTGCTTAGCTTCACAATAGAATGTATTTAAATTTCACAGCATTTTAGGTTATCTGTCTTCTTAGATGATAGGAAGGTTTAAGAACACAGACCTTGAGCTCTTCCGCTGCAGGGTATCAACTGGATCAAGCAGATGAGTGTCACCCCAGTTTGCCCAGCCACATGCTCCCCCTACTGACTCCTGCCTACCCTCTTCATTCCATTCCCAGACTCTTGGAGGAATCTGAATTTGTCATCCAATTTCTAATGACTGAGATTGTACTGCTTAATATTTTGCAATTAAACCAGTTCTC
The DNA here is from genome assembly GCA_004363535.1 of Dasyprocta punctata. NCBI lineage: Eukaryota > Metazoa > Chordata > Mammalia > Rodentia > Dasyproctidae > Dasyprocta > Dasyprocta punctata. The sequence continues at coordinate 14,993 of RJWM01033908.1, forward strand.
TTAGTTACTGTTTTTTGGTGCTGTGACCAAATACCTGATACCCACAAGAAAAAGGAGGAAAGGTTTACATCAACTTATATTTTGCAGAAATTTTAGTCCATAGTCAGCTGACTCCAAGATAGGGTGGCACAGCAGAGGAGAAAGTTCATGGTGGAGCAGGCAGGAGCCAAAAGCAGTGAAACAGCAGCAGCGGTAAACCTGTCTCTCCCTTTTATTCTGTCCAGGCTACCCACCCTTAGGGCAGGTAGCACTCACATCTGGGCTGGGCCTTCCCATTATTCACACCCAAAACTGTGCTAAACCAATCAGTGGATTAATTTAGTAATCATCCACCCTGAATCCCAGTATTCCACACACACTAGATTCAACCATCTCTGGAAAGCCCCACCGATGGGTACATAAAGCTTTATGGGGACACCTAGATGTGAGCCATAACACCAGGCAAAGTAAATGAGATTTCTTTCATATTCTGCAAGAAAACATGTACCAAGCCACAGATAAATCATTTGCAGACCATGAATCCCAATAAGGAGTTGGGGGTGTAGCTCATTGGCAGAGCTCTTGCCTAAGCATGCATGAGGCCCTGAGTTCCATTCTCAGCACAGCAAAACAAACATTGAGGATCTCCCTACATGCTTAATTTGAAACTTCCTTTCAGATTTCTTACACACTAGTAAGGAAATATGAGATGGAAGATTTCCAAGATTTCATATTTATTTACTGAATGTCAAAAGTGAAAAAGAAAACACTTGTGATGTTTCATTCAATTTCAGGCCAGTGGAAGAGAAGAAAAAAAATCTAATAAAAACCAGCAGCTTTTTGCTTTTAAATCAAAATGAATGAAAAAAAAACTTTTTTTTCCCTCTCCTTTTAAAACATTGCTTTCATTGTTATAATGAAATGGCTCTGGTGGTGGGAGTTAAGCAGATCTTATTAAATAGAGTTTAATTTGACTCGGAATTATAGTTTACTTACGGTTTACTGAACCCTTTCATATACAGTGTTCGTTAGCAAAATGGAGCTAATAATACCTAAGCCATTGACTCATGAAACTTCCAGAAAATGCATAGGAAACCTGAGTCAGTGGAGAGGTCATCACTGTATTATTATCATTTGAGTTAGTTATCTGCATCTAACCTTTAACTACTAAGACAGAAATAGTTGCTAAGAACTTGATGCAGACACATTGCAAAGTTAAAGAATGACTTCTGATTATTCATTCCAAACTTACATGAACCCAACCATCTGCCTTCTCCATACCTGTATTCTAACCACAAGCACAGCTAGGGAAAAAAGAAAGTCTTATACTTGGGAGATTTTACTATAAATGTTGATTGCTGAATTTAAAAAGGTACAAAATACTATCAAATAATTCTGCCATAGTTTTCTATACAGTGTGGTTTTCTGTTTTCTGAAGGGATTATTTTATAATTTGTCACTCTTTAAAATTCCTAACCTTTTATTGTTTGTTTACAGCTGATGTGCATGCTTTGTACTTCACTGACAAGAGACAGTTAATGTGTCAGAAGCTGATCATACTCCCCTTAATAAATCTGTAGGACCAGCATCCCTTCCACACTCCATTTTGTTCCAATGAAGAAAGTGTCACCTCTCCCATCATAGGCTAATTGTGTCACCTTGCAACCCTTGTCCTATACTCTCCAGATCTTTGATCCTTTGTTTTTCTCCCTGTATTCTCATTGACATTCTCCCTCTCATCTTAATGTTACCTTTACACATACAAATATATACCTTTTAGCTTACACAACTTTTTCTTGATCGTATATTCCCTTTCTTTTTTCTTTTTTTTTTTAAGCAGAAAAAAAAGACACATATAACAAAGACGAAAAACAAAACAGACAAACAACTGACTAGAGTAAATGCACAACAGTAACATTACAGGTTTACAAAACAGGATGATAGAAACTTGACAATGGTTGCAATATTGTGTATCGTTATCTTTAAAATGGTTGTTTATATTAACAGATATAGACACATAAAATTGATCTAATCATATGAGTGTTAACTGTTCTTTCTCAATAACGAATACATTCAGCACTGTGTTTGTTTTAGCTATCTTGCACATACACAAATACAGATTTATGTCTTTTCCTTTTCCCTTCCCTCTTCCCCCTTTTCCCTTCCCAGTTACTTTTGCTCTTTGAGCGTATATTCCCTTTCAACTGCTCCCCCAAACCACAGGGTCATTGACACCTCACTCCTTACATCCTATTCATTCAACAAACACATTGCAATCTGGCTTCCAAACATACTTAAGGGAAAAAGTTTTTTCTCATCTAATCAAAGAAATTCATGTGGATTAATTGATCATTTTATATCTGTTTCTCAAATTTATCATGCAGATGAATTCACTAGAGATCTTATGGAAGTATAGATTCAAACTCAATAGGTATACAGTGGCGCCTGAGATTCTCCATTGTTAACAATGTCCCACCTCAGGTCAGTGAAATTCTTATTAGCGCTTTGCAAGGGAAATGCTTCTTATTCAAATCTCATTTTAAAAACTGACCTCCACACACACACACAGACTTCCTAGATCATCCTTCTAGAATAGATACCTGATAGATTTTTTTTCTCGTAACATTCTATTTGTTTACAATACTTTTTGTTTGTCTTCTTGAGGTTGGTAGACTTTCACACTAGACTGTAAATCCAACAAAATGGAGATCATGTGTTTATTATTCTTCATTCTACTGAAGAATAAAATCAGGCAGATGGTAGGAGTTTAGCAATATCAACATCATGAATAACTGTGTAGACAATCCTACAGAAACATGTTCTTCCAGTTCAAATTGAAACTGAAAAGCTGCAGAAATTCACCTGCTCATCTGAATGCTTTATTTCATATGAACCCAATGCCATGCTAGACTTCGTGCTCCTCTTTAGACATTTATCTTCCACAACTCTTCTTCCAGGATATTTCCACTGGAGATTCTACTCATAGTTAAGTCCCAACTCACCCCTGAAATCCACTGGTTTCTTCTCACCTGACCTCTCTCCCACTTGTGGGAATTTAGTTTAAAATACTTTGAACAGCTTCCTCCAAGATGGCCACCCAGATAACACCGTGACAGGGAGGCTCCCTGAATATACCATCCAAATGCTGGAATATAAACTAATATAGTAACAGAGAGAAGAAAAAAAGAGGGAGATGGGTCCTCTGGACCCAAGAAGAATCTAAAATGAGAACTGTAGCCCACGGAAAGAGTAAAAAATTGAAATAAACAAAGGCAGAGACCTGCAGCACCTCTGACCGGAGCTGAATCCAATTAGCGCTGTGACCCGAACTGAGAAGGTACAAATGGGGTGCTGGTGATACACAGTGAAATTGCTACAGTGCAGCGGGGATGGCAGAGGCGGCAGTTGACTGTGGAACGAGGTGGTCGCGAGCAGGCGAGTGAGTGAACCCAGTGGCCCCCAGCCCCCCACCCCCGAGGGAGAGCGAGGGACAGGCATCCATCTTGAGACCAGAACTGTACCTAATTAGGCACGGTTCCTGGAAGGTTGTGGTGGAAACTGCGCGGGTGCCCTGGGGGTGATAGGGGAAGTTTGGCAGACGGCCTGGTAAGGGTTCACAGGCAGTGGCCCCGTCCTCTCGCGCACTGCACCAGACATCCGCGGAGCAGAAACAGGCTTAGGAGAGGCAGTGGACCAACACAGCCTCACTGGCAAGCCCAGGAAAATGCCAAGATGGAAAGGTAGAGGGTGCTCTCCAGACTCCGATACAAGCAGAACCAATTCCAGGGATGCTAACGCTGAAATGGTTGGGAGTCTAAAAGTTAAACTCTCAGAGGAGATGACAACTGAAGTGGGGAGACAACTCCATGAAGCTATGAAAGAAATTAAAGCAGCACTGTTAGCCCAACTGAGAATTGAAATGAAAAACATAATAGCGGAATCGCTAAGCACCTCTAAAGGAAACATAGCTGGAAAGGTGGAGGATGGAAAATCAAAGGAAATTGAGAATGAAGCAAATAAAGAACTAGAACACATTAATCAGATTCAGAGAGACTACCAGGATATCAAAGACTCCAATAAAAGTTGGCAGAACCACCTGAAGGAGACTAAAGATAGACTTTCGTATCTGGAAGAAAGAATGGAAACTTGGGAGAGAGAAAGGAGGGACTTTCTCAGAAACCTGGAAGTGGCAGTGCAAAGGCTGCAAGACAACCCAAGGAAACATAACTTACAAATAAAAGGTGTGAGTGAAAAAGCAGGGGTCAATACAAATCAAATTAAAAGACTATTTACAGAAATAATTTCAGAAAACTTTCCAAGCATGGGAACAGGAAAAGACTTTCAGATAACTGAAGCATATAGAACTCCAGCTAAACTTGACCAAACAAGGCCCACACCCAGATATATAATAATCAAGATTTCAGAAATTCAACACAAAAACATAATATTAAAAGCTATTAGAGAAAAGAGACAGATTACCTACAAAGAATCACGACAGACTCCTCAACACAAATCATCAGGTCAAGAAGAGCTTGGAGTGAAATATTTCAAGCCCTGAAGGAAAATAACTTCCAACCCAGATGAATGTACCCTGCAAAGTTATCTTTTAAAATCAACGGAGAAACAATATACTTCCACGACAAAGAACAACTAAAGGAATTTATGACAACCAAGCCAACCCTACAAAGAATACTGAAGGACATTCTAGAGAGAGATAAAGAAATCCACTAGTCCAGAAAAAGCGACAGAGAGATACCACCGAGCAGGGCAGACAAATGAATAATCCATTAACGGGATTTAAGTCCAGTATTGTTTTCAATGAGCTGTTTAGTTTAACCCTATTCTACCTCGACTGGCCTACCTTTATCATAAATGATAACAAAGACAGCTATTGTAAAGATAACAAAATTTATAAGGGTAGCCCTCAGTGATACATGATCACCTTGCTTCAAAACCAGGTATTACTTTCGCTGCTCTGTTCTGAGGGATTTTAACCTATCTTAGTATGATTGTGTTACAACAGATGATATAGTCAACTGCCTTGAAGCTAACATGAGGCATTATAGAAATCAACATTGCATTACTATGTGTTGCCTCCATTATCTTATTTGTTATTGGTTTTATTCAGTACTATTTCGTTCGACTATATTTGGCCAATTGGTAAGCACATTTAGTTTGAAGACACTAAGAGGTATTACAAGGGAAACCGAGGAAGGAAGGTATGGAAAAAAAGACATAGTTTTATATAAGGGTATTCATAAGATAGTTTAAAAGTCTATACTACTAAATGCATTAACTGGTGAGAGAGAACAGTTGATATCCATAAGACCAGATCAATCCTACATGTCTTTACCTGTCAATCTGAACAGCCCCCTTAAGTGTAACAATATACAATGTTGCAAC
>RJWM01033909.1:0-20200 GCA_004363535.1 Dasyprocta punctata
GGGATTCTCTTCTGTCTGATCTTCGAGGCCCAATGTGGTTCTCACCATTTTGTTTTACTCTGATCGTTATTATTTTTCTCCTTTTTTTCCTTTATTTTATATTCTGTTTTTATTGATTTTGTATCGTTTTGTTTTTGGTTCAATCCTACTACATCTGTTGGAATGGTCAGCTAATTTGAAGATAGCAAGGTATGTTATAATAGCTATTGTACTCATATTATTGGTCTTCGAAGTTCTGTACCACTCCTACTGCTTTGTTTTGATTGACTTCATTTGTTACATTCCGTTATATTTTACTATCTTTAAAATAAAAAAAAAAAATAAATGTCTACTATATGGAATAGGAAGATTGCACAGAAAGGAAGTTCCATTCTCTTTTCCTTTTCTAGTATTGAAAATTATATTTTTTTCATGTATATCTCACTTTTATATATATATCTCACTTTATATATATACTATAAATATATGGTATGTATATATATATATTCATTTTATAGAGAGAGGAGGGAGTGAGGAAATTAACAAGACCATTTGTTCAATACCAAATTATGTTCTTCAAAGAAAATAGGGTGATGGTATCATATCAGGGAATTAATGTTTTTCCCTTCTAATTTTCTAAAACTACTTCTGTCCTCTGAATCACCTTATTTGTTTAGGAGTCTACCAGACTGGAAATTTCTGGTAAGTGGGGAGCCACCTTATACATCTTTGTTTCCCCAGAATTTGGCCTATGAAAACACAAAATAAATATATTCAAATGAATGAATGAACACCAAATGAATGTACTCTGATGTCAATATCCCTTTAATGTCTTTTCTCCAATATAAAACTCAAAGAAAGGATTATTACCAGTGATTTCACATTCCATAACTGAGTTGCTCTATAACTAAGTAGAAGAAATAGCTTCAGAGATAAACGTTTAAGTGAATTCAGGAAGGCCTTCTAAATTTTCATCACTGGGAAAATGCCAAGAAACAAAAATTTCAAGCAGCTGATATGAGATGAAAAGAAATCTATGGAGAGTACAAAGAGTCAGGAGTAGAGAAAGAAGGGCATTCCCCTCCTGTGTCTGTGACAATGAGAGACCTCTACTCACTGTAGACAGGTAGGTCCCTAGCATTGTGGTTGCAGGTGTCATCTTTGTTGGTTTAACTGCACTTAAGGAAGTCATTTTCTTTTCTAGTGGATGTTCCCCTATAAGTGAAGTGGGAAGTAAAAATGCAGTTGGGGAAAGAAGAATTCTTCATGGAGTGGGGGGGGGGCCAAACATGGAAATTCATTTAATGCTGTTTACATGCACATGGGTATGTTTTCAATTCAATTTAAAAGGAGGCCTGAAAGTCCCTTTCATTGGTTAACTAGTCGATACTTGTACTCTTCTTTCTCTCTCTTCCATACGCACACAATTCTACATGCTTTGATAGCTAAACTTTCTTCAGTATATTCTTCAATATAATCATTTTGCTTTCAATAAAAATATATACACTGTAAGCACTGTACCCATGCAACTCAAATCATAATCTTGTCTTTATTGTAAAAACTATTTCTTGGTAACATAAGAAACAACTTGGTGGGTACTTATAACTTAATTATCATCAAACAAGTATGAATAAGTTTTCTATTATGTGTGGTCTGGCAATGCAGACTTCATTTAACCACTAAGGAAGGTTTAAATTTTCTGAACCAACAGCTGGTACTCATGAGTTGACAACTATGAGTAATGTTCCAGGGGTGATGCAAGGAAATATTTGAAATGGGAACAGCTTGGGAAATTTATGATGCCAAAGTAAGCAGGTAAGGAGACAACAGACAGAGCACAAGTGACTGGTTCTAGGCAGAAGACACAGAAACATACCAGAATAGATGGTGGTGTTACCTGAAGACTTGAACTTTGGGTGTTCCATACCAAGTCTTCAGTCTGGGGAAGCAAAACTCCTCTCACTGAGGAAAGAACAGCATTAAAGAAATTTTTTAGCTGAGACACGATTGAATTTGAGGTGCAGAGATAATTAAAAACAAACTATTTCTCTTTACTAGACTAGATGTTAGCAGAATATCTGAGGCACACCTGCCTAGAAAATGTTAGTGTTGTTCAGTTATTTTATTTATATTAGTACAATTCTATTGAATTATAAGACTCCAACATAAAACAAAGATTCTTTTTAAGATTCTTCAAGATTGTTACATTTAGGACACTCTTATATTATTTCCTTTTCTTTTGCAAGTCCGTTTTCACTCTTTTTCCAGATTCCTGTCAAATAGTTTCAAAATGATTCTTTTTCATTTTAAGTAAAAAGGTTTAAATAAATAACTTGAATTTTTTTGGTAAATGAGAGAATAGTAAAAATATGCAAAATAGTTTTTATTTTAGGAGACAATGTCTTTGAAAAATAGGCTAGGACACCAATAACTTCATCACTGTAGTAATATTAAACAGCAATTAAAAAGTAGATTGCACAATCTAATTCACCAAAGATTTACTGAAACTTTAGTTGTTACCACAGAGTTTGCCCATGTGAAATTATAAATGCCAATAAAGCAAAATTTCTCTTAGGAAGCATTGCCTATATCAGAGAAATAAATACAAATGGGAAAATACAAAATAATGTCAGGGGCTCCTATAATATATGTAACACAGACAAAGAAGCAATTAATTTTGCTTGAAGGGGAGAAAGAACTAATAAAAGATACAAAGAAGAGATTGCAAAAAATGTGACCTGGGCTATGCTTCTAACATAAAGCAGAAACTGTTCACCTGTTACCCCTAGCCTGACATACAGGCATCAAGCAAAAGTCAAACATCTTTTTCACATATTTTCCAAAACTCTTTCCAACTGTGTTTCATTACTTTGTCTTCTATAGAAAATAAGCTCCACAAGATCAAAGAGGAGCATATCTTTTGAGAATGATGATCAAGTTACCTAGAAAGCTCTAGCCCCATTCAGAACTCTGAAGCTGGTATGACAATAGAAATGTACTTTTGGAACAAAATTCTGAATAATTAAAACATACATTTAATGAGAACTCAAGCCACAACTAGCATAGTCAGTACTGGCTATCTTAAAGCCTTTATTGAACTTGGTTATAAATTCTAAGAAAGTCGTTGACCTCTTTTTTAGGAAACCTTTTAAGAGGTACCTTTACCTCTAGGCTCCATGTAAAAGGAAAGATCTTGCAGTGATGTTTATGAATTAAGTTTCCTAAACAACTTCACTTTGCTTACTGTAAACATTAATCTTCGTGCCATTTTCCTGTCACCATAGCTACTGACCCTGGTATTTGTACCCTGTGCTCAGTTTTATTTGTTTGTTTTGTTTTAGTTCGCTTTGAGACAGGGTTTTGCAATACAGTTCAGGCTGTAGCTGGGCTAGCCTTGAACTCACAGCAATCCTTCTGCCTCAGCCTTCCTAGTGCTGGGATCACAGGCATGTGCCACCACACCTGGCTCCTCATGCTGTCTTGCTTCAAGATCCCTTAGGTTTTCACTTTTTAACTATATCTTTTCCGTGTTTGGTCCCAATACTCAAATTTCTAAAGTTTTCTGCCCAAAAACTATTCCCATGGTTAGCCCCAAGTTTCAGATGGCAAGCTTCTTTTCTGTTCACTATTTTATTTGGTCCAAACATTCCAAGATTCAACAAAGACAAAGGAGTATTATGAGGACGTAAGCCTAAGGTACTCACCATGATCCAAAATACAAATGATCTATGTTTTAGAACAAATAGCTTTATATCACCAACATCCACTAACATCTTAAAGTCCAGTCCAACATACAAAGTTAAGACCACTTTGTGGCTCTGTCTCAGAACAGTGTCACATTAAACATCAGTCCAGCAGAAAAAAAATAGTTGAAAAGTAATATGAAATATTACCCAAGCCTAATATTTGCTTTAAAATATTCTGTTATTTAGAGAATAAGGAATCACATGATATGCAGTCAAATTTTTCTTCCTTCCTTTGTCACTTGTCTCTCTGACACACAACATGCATACATGTATGCACACATGCACATGAATACACACACTACACACATCATACTACTACCTGAAAAAAGACTTTCTTACCTCCCTAAAACTTGTTTCCAAACTCTAGCCCTCTCAAAATCTTAGTTCCCTGTTTCTCTGTCTTACCTCCTAAATCTATCTATTCTCTTCCACTTATAATTTTTTGCCCTTTCTATGTAAATCCAACAAACTTCTTTAACTTTTCCAGTATTTATTTTTCTTTGCTTACTTGTGTCTCTACACACAATGGCACTCACTCACATACACAGGCTTATGTCATTGCTGCCTGAAAGACGTTAAATCAGACTAAATTTGGCTTAAGCAAGCTTTGATACTCACACATCTAAGCTAACATATTGAGCTATAACCTAACTCAATACGGAAACAAAACAAAATATCTAACTTAGGTATTTACCTTTGTTTTTGTTTGTTTGTTTTGCGGAACCAGGGTTCGAACTCACGACCTCACGCCTGCCAGACAGGCGCTTAAGCCACTGAGCCAAACTCCCAGCCCTAGGTATTTACCTTTGTAATACTACACCTGAGTATCAGCCATTCACAACTAAGCATTCATTAAACCAGGTCAACGAAGGCAAAAGCCAGGCTTTAACCAGTTAATCCACATCCTCCATATCCTTAACCTCTCTTGCATTTTCTGCCATGATTTTCCATTTTCTATCTGTAAATATTATCCAACCTGGAGAAGCCCCAGAGTCTTACAGGACCTGTCCTGATTCCAGGGACCGCCTAAATCATGAATCATCCTTTGCTCAACCAAACAAATTAATTTGTGTAAAGCTTTTCTTTTAATGAAGGATTGGAGCTCTTCTCTCTTAAAAATGTGTGAGAGAAGCTGGCCATGGTCACGAATACCTATAATTCCAGCATTCAGTAGGCTGAGGTAGGAGGTAAAAAGTGGGACCCTGTCTCAGAAAACAATGACAAAATGCATGAGGAATAGAGAGGTTGTAAAACATAGCCTGTCTAGCATAGATTTTTCTCTTTGGCAGCTGGTATTTCTCCCGTATTGTCACTTCAATAAAATATACTCTGCTAGACATTTTAAAAGCTAAACTACCAAAGGGTGAGGAAATCATGGAGAAACAAGCACAAGGTAGCAGTAAATTAACAGGCTCCATGTCCCTGGTGAGTTAAGATGTTATGTCTAGGACTCATCTCTAAGCAATCTTTAGTCTCAGATCAGTAAGGCCATGCTTCAGCCTTCAAACCCAGGGGAGTCACCCTCTCCTTGATGATATCAGATCTACCGTTCATTATGAATCATAGCTGGATTTCCACAGTTTAATTCAGAATTAGTACTGAACTCTCCCCAGCATCCGGTTCTGTGACCAAGAACTTGCAAAAGATTTTTCTGAGTTGCTCTTTCTCTTCTGTGTCTGCCTTTTAAGGCTTGACCACCTGATTTTGTGCTTGAGTTTGTATCTTAGTCGCCTTGCAGCACGACAGACTGTTTCAGTTTATACCTTCAGGGATGACTTTCCTTTTCCTTATACTTTTCTCCCACTTGTCCAAATATTTCTAAATGTCATGCTATTCTCCACTTTCCCAATCTGTCTACAAATAAACTATCTAAACTATCCAAAATAGCTTCATTGCTAAAGTTCTGTACATAACACAATGACTCTTGTCTCATACAGTCTCAGAGTACTGTAAATGACACATATTTTTCACCAGAACATAGTGGAAAAGAATCTAAAAGTGTTTTTTAAAAAAAATCAAACTCACCACTGATGAGCTGAAGAGAATCAGGATCTGGATTCAAGGAGGAATTTCCTACCAAAAGATTCTGGTGCAGGGTCTCAGCAATATAATCTCTGAAGTTACCAATTGTATAAACAACGGTGGGCTTATCATCCAATTCCACAAGGCCGTGGTTTTCTACTTTGTTGGAATGAAGGCTAATTAGGTCCCAGGTGGTATTGCTGATTGCCTCTCCATTGAAGGTAACTTCATAATGAACATCTATGCCACTGTGGATGAAAAAAGAACAGAGTAGGCCCAGCTAAGGAAGCACAACTAAAGAAGTTTTAGTCCATAAAGAACAAGCAGACCTAAAGAGAGAGACTCAAAAGGCATGGGTTCCACCAACGTTCTCCGTAAACTTTGGGGAAATTTTTGCCATCCTTGCAAAGAATGGAGTATTAAAACTCTAAGAACAGGATGAGAATTCTAAGGAAGCCACAGAGTTAACCCTGTGGAATTAATGAACCTCTTGTTCCTCCCATTCCCAAACTTTCTTTCCTCTTTCAAAGCCAATTCCTATCTGTTAACTATCATCATTATTCCTTGTATCCCTACTAGTATTTCTCCTCGATTCTTCTAAAGGAAAGCTTTTCAAACCCCTGCCCTTCATTGTTGTTGTTGCAAAAAACACGTGCTAAACCAGAGTTCACGATGGAAACCAGACACACAAGCTTAAATATCACATGGTTTCTCTCATATGAGAAACTCAATGCATAAATAAAGTGCAAAATAAATAAAGTGCAAATAATAGGACAAAAGACAGAAAAAAAGGTTTCTGTAATCCGGTATGGACAGTGTATCTAAAACTGCGTTTGAATTTAGTATAACTGTCCTATGTGTTTTATATATCTTTCAGCCTATTAATTTGGTTGTTAATCTACATATACAGTACCAACTTTATTTTTTGTTTCTTTTTGGTTTTTTTATTTTTTTGGTCTTTTGATGACCTCAAACTCTTTGCTGTCCTCCTGCCTCAGTCTCCCAAGTGCTGTGATTACAGGCATGCATCATCACACCCAGCAATAATTAATTTTATAATGACTCATAAGATAAATAAGTGAATCTGAGACTGACAATAAATAAATAAATAAGGTGGAGGGAAAAGGAAAAAGAATCAAGAAGTTTTATGCACATAAGTCAATTCCCCACAATGAATAAAACCATGTTCTAAAAAGAATTAAATACGCACTAATAAGAATTTTTAAAATAAAAATTAAAAAGCATATACTAATAAGAATTTTCAAAACAGTAATTTAGAGAAATAACATCAGGATACAACATTTTAAATCTTAGAATATTCCAGTGATGGGGAGCCTTTTAGAGCTTTCAGTGATAACAAACAGCTTGCTGCAGCACACAGGCCATAGATTCCCCTGCACGGTCCCAGACTCTTACCTAGATTTTTCTAACTAAAAGGTATAAGGGTTTATAACATGATAGGCATTTTGTGTAGCTTTATGTCCTTTAATTTTGTAATAACATGAGTGAAAAGTTTTTATAGTCTTCATAGTATTGTTGAGGAAATTGAGCTTTAAAGACATTAAAACTTCTTTAAATTTCATAATAAAGATGTAGTAAAGTCACGATTTAAACACAGATGTAACTCGCTCCAGCACCTTCATTCTAAACTGTAGTACTATGCTACACTCTCATTAGCTTTAACTAAAATATTATCATAAAAAAGTCATTATGGGGAAAACTCTGTGCTAGTAGCCATATGGACTTCCAGCCTGGCTCGGCACACAGCCGCCACAGGCAGTAGCATGGAAGCCATACCTATCACCCTCAAAAGAAAAGGAGAGCACAACTTTCCAGAGATAAACCATTCAAGACGGACGTGCAATGGAAGCAATCTGGTGCATCAGACATTCCATAGCAGCAAAGCGATTCCCAAATCAAAGCATAAAAAGAGATTAAGGTCATCTTCCTCTAAACTTACTTATATACTCTTATATATCCTTATATATCCTTGATTATAGCCTTCACTGTTTTGTTAAAAAGTAATAATAATAATATAACAAGACTGCCTCTCTTCCCTTGAGTTTCTATCCCCAAGGCTCAGCTTGATACCTAGCACAGAGAGGTACCCAGTGCCTGCTGAATGAACAGAAATCTATACTTGTCTGAATATAAAAAGAAAACTACAGACACATCTAAAGAAAAAGTATCAGCAGCATGGTGCTGCACTCCTATGATCCCAGCCACTCGGGAGGCTAAGACAAGAGGATTGCATGTTTGAAGCCAGCCTGGAACACTTAGCAAGACCGTGTCTTAAAGTAAAAAATTAAGAGGGCTGAGGGATAAGGTAGCATTCCCTGGGGTCAAGCCCCAGTAAACCTCCCACACACACACACAACACACACTCGTACAAAATGGTGCCAAAAAAATGGAGATAGCATGCAATTTAGGGGAAAAAAAGAGTTGTCAGTAACTGATGTCACTGTTTAGTGAAAAGCTTCTGATCAGTGTATTGGGGATTCCTTTTGAAATACATCTCTAGATTAGAAACCAATGAAAGCCATCATGGCTTGATGATACTGGCCATTAAGGTCATCTGACTTTCTCTTCGTGATTTCAAACTTGTAAAGGAAACTTTTTATTCTAACTCCTTACAGAGTTTCCTTTGAGAAGACAATGCATGAGCCAATCAATGTGTAACTGGACAGCTGGAGATGCAGTTTTTCCTTTAAATGGATCAGTGGGAATTCTAGAGAATTCATTGTTTTTTGTGGCCAGAGAAACATGAATTGATTTTAAGAGACCTTTCCTTGCTGGTAGCATGGAACTGGTTTGGACCAGTTCTAACCTGCACTGTACAGGTGATACTCAGGACTGTAGCAAATGCCATGGAAGTAACACCCCATCTGCTGTATAAACAGCCAGATCGCTCTAATGTTCCTCTCTCTATTTGCATAGAAGGCTTTGATTTGTTTAGTTTTGATCAGTGAGTAGAAATGCTGAATCACTTCAATACTGATTTCCTCCCATATACAATAAGCTAGCGGCCTCTGTTAACGGGGTCATTTATGACTCAAGTGGTAGCTGAGAACTCTGCTGTCTGTAATAAAAACACCTGCCGCCAACTAGAAGTTCTCTCAATCCTTAAGCAAGTAAAGCCTTTAAATTTCACCCATCAAAACATGTTAATTCATGGATAACTTCCCATCTTTCCTTATAAGGAAAGAAATTCAATAAAATGCTAAAATAAAGAGTGTTGGTTCTAAGGTAAAATAAAACAGTAAGAGAGACACCTACTGGTCAGAACTCAGCATATCATATTCTGTTGCTTTTCAGGAGCCTTCTGTCTTCCTGAGGTACTCTGGCTACATGTACTGCCAGCTCTGGATCTTTGTACATTCGTTTCCTTCTCTTTACAAAGCCTGCTATTACCTCCCACCCTATACATACACCCTACACCGACACACACACACACACACACACACACACACACACACACTTTATTTCTTTTTTGTCTCAGTTCAGATATCACCTCCCGAGGGAAGTTCTTTCAAACACTAAAATTGTGGGTTCATGGTCATTTTCTCTCCCTCCAACTATACAAGTTCAATTATTATTAATCTCTGTGTCTCAAGCATCTAGAACAATGTTTGGCTCATAATATTTCAACAAATATTATCGAAAATAATGGGGCAAACAGTCAATTTTGCTCACTAATGCAGGCAGATAAAACAACTGAATTTGTTCTACTTAAATGACAGTATTTAATGCTCTTAATTGGAAGCATTTTCAATCTATAAATATAAAAAGAGCAATTTCCACCCTACAGAGCATTTATATTGTCTTCATACATTTGTATCATCTTAGTAATCATTTTAGAGACATTGTTTTAGGCACAAAGCCCAGCTCTGTAAGATTGTATATTCTCTCTCCAAGTTCAGTGGGGCTGACTGTACCTCCATATTAGAAAGTTGGACTTCTTGAGAATTTTGCACAACTTATTCTACTCACTTGTACTGTTAGCATAACTCTAAGACACGATGCACTGATTTAAGGAGAAAAAGAAGGAAGAAGAAGAGAGGAGAGGAGAGAAGACAGAAGAGAAGGGGAGGGAGAGGGGAGAGGAGGGAAGAAGGCTGTGCCAAATAAACCTTGAATTGTGTCCTGGGCTATGCAGAAAATCTGACATGGAAAGTCAAGCGTTAGCTGGAAAGCTACCGTCTGCTTTGCATAACTTAAAAATTACAGGGAGAAGATCAAAAGGAATGTCCCTGGATCAAGAAATCTATGTAAATCAGGCATTCCAGGCTAGATTACTACCCTTACTCTTTGCTGGCAATTATTTGCTTCCTAGTGTTTCCACTGGACATCCAAAAATAACGCTTCTATTATAATCTTCCCTGTCTGCTGAAGATAAATTCATTAAAGAAGATAAAATGACTCAGAGAGGTGCTGCAATTCATAACTGTTTTTTTCCTAGAAAGAGCACTCAAAACAAAAATGTTTGAGGTATTGAGAAACCACGTATCCTTAGGCCAAGGACTTCACTATGATGCAGAACAGGTTCAGTTCTGGAACAGAAATGGAATGCAAAGATGTCGCTGGGTGGACAAATTGAAAAAAAATCGAGAGGCCAAAGGAATCTATAAGAAGTAGAATACACAATGACAGACAAAACATCTGGTTGAAGAAATCTGTGCTGACTGACCTCAGTCAGTAACTCTAAATTTACCAACAAATAGTCTACTACTGTGTTTAATCTTCTGAGCTGGACTGAAACAAGAGCTTCTGTATTTGACAGTCACTTCCAGAGACGTCAGGCATGTGGAGGTGAACTTCATCCCTTCTTATTCCCTCACTTTAAATGTCCTGATTGCTTTGACTAAGCAGATTTTTCAAAGGAAAATTTGTGATATTGAGATAGGATGGAAGAAATAAAAATAAGTACAAACAAGGAAAATTACAATTTTAAAAATAAAAATCATAGCTTCTACACACAAACCCAATACAAAAACAAATTTTTTTCTTGTCCCAAGATACAATAAGCCTGGGCCATTCCCTTTTACCTGCAACTGAGCTCAGCCCCCACAGAAAGTATTGCTACCTCTCATCTGTGAAGCAAATCCCCTCTTTCCATAGATTCACAAATTATACAGTTCCACATACAAATCTTCCATAAATATATCTAGCCCCAAGCTATGAACACCTGCCACCTGCCCCCATCTCTCTTCTCTCAGACCTGTCTCTCTCTTCTCTTTGACTGTGTACTTTTAAATTTCTGCCTTATAAATCCTTTTATGTCTCTTACCTATATGTCCTGAAAATTACTTTTCCACAATAAAAGTTAGCAAACCTGAAACCTGTAAACTGTTCTATGAGTAGGGTGGGTTTAGATTCTTCATCACCACTTTGGGAACCTCCTAGGACCCTGTGCAGTGACAGTAAAACATCTCATCAAGATTAACCAAAATAAAAACACTTCAGAGAAACTCAGACTTTCCTTCTTCTGTAACACTTCTTACAAAGCCTGAAACTGGGTGACCGGGGATACAGCTCAGCAGCGCAGCGCCTGCCTGGCAAGCATGAGGTCCTGAGTTTGATTTCCAGTACCCACCCCCAAAAAAAGCCTGAAACTGAAGTTAGAAATACATATATTATAAAAAAACTTTTAAAGAAATACATATATTATATGAGGAAGTTATGAAGTATGTATGTATATTGTTGATTTTTCAGATGGGTTCTACTAACTTAATGAATGCAGCTTGAAAGAGTTACAAAATGAATAGAAAATTTCATTAGCATATAACTGTTGGGGGATATGTATTCTTTAAATGACATTTCTGTACTACACAGTCATTCATACACAACTTAGCACAAAAGCACACCAAAAAGTTACAGAAAAATTCCATCAAGCACTATGTCATAATGCTGGAATTTTTTAAAACTATACATAGCTTAATAACTGTATTATAAAATCTAATGACTTTGTATGGAACTGTTGTCTGTGTCTCTATGCAGCAGTGCTAGCACTTAGTGAATAGGTAACATTTTTTATCATAGGGTTAACATAAAAGTTTGGGGTTGTTTTAGCATCCTAACTACTCCAAGAGGGCAGCAAGTAAATAATCTGGCCTCTGGTTGAGTATTCACCTCAACACATATGCCTGTAATACATATACACAGAGAAGTTTACATAAGCTAAAAGTACAGAAAATCAAAATCTAATTACCTTTGCCAAAATAGCTGATATTGCCTAGTCATATAACTTATGACATCAATTTGCCTTTCTGAAGCAAAATTTCCTTGTTCCCAAACTAAAATGAGTATTAATTTTCATTTTTGCTATCCCAGAGGGATGCTAAGATAATAAAAGGAAAAGAAAATAAAAAAGAACTAGCACTGTGATATCTCTGAAAGTAATTTTCATAAGACTATGTGTTCCTAGAGGAAAGAGATTGAGTCATTCATTTTTTGTATATATAAGCTTTGCTCAATTATAGGCACTTCATCAATACTTGTTAATATAAAGAAAAATGAAGAAATCAGAAAGTCCTTGTAATTTGATATTATCATCACCCCTCACTATTTGTGGTATTTATCCTCCAGCTACAAATGTCATGAATGTTCAAGTCCCTTCCATAAAATGATGTAGTATGTGACAACTAGCCAGCCTTCCTGGTGAGCAGCACGGATTACAGGAAGAGAAACATCAGCGCCTTCCAAGAACCTGCCATGTTGGGTTAGGGAGGATCCAACCAGAAGACAACTAGCCCACCTTCCTGGTTGAGTGACACAAGTGGTGCAGATTCTAGGAAGAGAAAGATCAGCACCTCCTGTGAGCCTACCAGCATGGGGGCTGAGAATCAACAACCCCCACCCCACCCCACCCCACCATAAGCAACCTGCTGGTTCAAAGGACCAGCTAAGTTGATAACAACTAAAGTACATAAAGCAACCAAATGCTTGTATTTTTTGGTTGATTTTGTAGGCCTGGGACCAGCAGTCTGAGCATCTCTTGGAAGGATGCCAGTATGCAATGTCGCAAATATGGGGGATTCCCTTCTATCTTGTCTTTGAGGCCCAATATTATTCTCATTGTTTTGCTTTATTCTGATTAATTGTTTTGCTTTATTCAATATTCTGTTTGGATTGGTTTTATTCTGTTTTGCTTTTGGTTTGATTTTGCTATACCTGGTGGAATGGTCAACTGTTGTGTAGATAACAAGATATACTATAGTAGCTATTGTTTTCCTAGTATCCTGCTTTGAAGTTCTGTGCCAGTTTTGCTGCATTGTTCTGTTATGTTTGGTTGGATTTTACTATCTTTAAAATAAAATTTTTTTAAAAAATGGTTTAGTGTTTGCATGTAACATATACACATTATTTCATATATTTTAAATAATCTGTAGATTATTTCTAGTAGCTAATTCAATACAAATACTATGTAAATAATTGTGATTGTCTAGAGAATAATAACAAGAAAAAGGTTTGTATATGTTCACTGCATATACAGGCAGTGTTTTGTTCTTGTATTTTTGGCTTTTTCAAATATTTTCCATCCATAGTTGGTTGAATCCATGAATATGGAACCCACAAATATGGAATGCCAATCATACAATTAGGAATAATACTGTGTCTCTAGACATGTCCATATTTAGCCTATGATTTTACTTTACTATATATATGGTAATCATCCAAGACAAAGTAAATCTGGAAGCTGAAGACAAAAATGGCAAGAAATCTTGAAAAATGGATATTTATAAAACTCTTATATTATGCTTCTGCAAAATTCTAGGGAGAAACTTTTTACAAATGAACTATTATAGATCAACTTTTTCCCTTTCATTTACCACTTGAAGTATACTTGATTATCTTATTGAATGACAGTATACTTGAAAGTATTTTCATTAATTTAATTTATTATTCCTATTTTAAATTAAGCATAACAATGTCTAAAGTATTTGTCAGTCAAAAGTCTATTCAAGAAGTCTATAAAATGTAGCTTCTGAATGCAATTCAGACTGATGTTCATGAGTTAATAGATTTTAAGTGATTAAAAAGAATCAAAACCATAATTTTGGTGACAAGGGCCTGTGCAAGCGGCATGGATCCCAGGAGGAGAAAGAAATGGGCTTCTTGGGAGCCCGCCCAGCCAGGCCTGAGCGCCCCCAACCAGGACACAAGTAAGACAGCCTTCCAGGGGCCTGCGCGAGCAGCGTGGACCCCAGGAGGAGAAAGAAATGGGCATCTTGGGAGCCTGCCCACCAGGCCTGAGCACCTCCAACTAGGACACAAGGAAGACAACCTTCTGGGGTCCTGCATGCGCAGTGTGGACCCCAGGAAGAGAAACCTGCACCCCTACCCCCCTCCATGTACGTCTACCGGTGCACAGGTTAAGAATCAAGGACAAAGCTCTCCATTCCCCCCACCCCTGTAAAGCAACCTGCTCATTCGGAGGTCTGGCTACATTGATAGCAACTAAGGTACATAAAACAACCAAATGCTAGTATTGTTTTGTTCATTTTGCAAGCCTGGGGCTGGCAGCGTGAGCATCTCTTTGGAAGATGACAGTACGCAATGTAGCAAAAATGGGGGATTCTCTTCTGTCTTGTCTTCGAGGCCCAATATTGTTCTCGTTGTTTTGCTTTATTCTGATTAATTTTTTTTGGCTTTACTTTATACTCTGTTTTCATTGGTTTTATTGTGTTTTTGGTTTTTTTGTTTTGTTTTGTTTTTTTGTTTTGGTTTGATTTTACTGTACCTGTTGGAAAGGTCAACTATTCTGAAAATAACAAGATATACTATAGCAACTATTGTTTTCATAGTATTGTTCTTAGAAGTTCTGTACAAGTTCTACTGCTTTGTTTTGATTGACTTCATTCTGTTGTTTTGTTGGATTTTACTATCTTTAAAATAATAATAATAATAATTTTGATGACATGTGAAAATACACAAAATTCAGATTTCAGTGTACATGAATAAAGTTTTATTGGAATATAGCAATGTGCTTTCATTTACAGTGTACAGTCTATTTATTTTCACCTAATCAAGCTGAGAAGTTGCAAAAGGTTTACACAATCTCAAAATTTTAAACATTTATCACTGATCATTAACAGAAAACGTTTGACTACCTCCTGATTTATAAGAAGATGGATAGTAGCATTGGAAGTGACTGAAGAACTGAGAAATGCTTGCCTAAACCACAGGCTTCTATAGTTTCTAAACCACCTCCTGATTAATTGAACAATACAGAGCCCACCAAAAGTACTTTACCTGCCATTTTCCTTAGAGGACCTGAAAGTAAAAATGAAAATTATTAAACAGAGTTTAAGACAGTTATGCATGTCACAACATTCATCAAAGTACAAGTTCTTTATATATTTCTTCTCATTTTCTTTCATTACCTTCTTAAATGAAAATACATCATAGTATCAGACACTGGCAAAGTTCTGTACATTGAAGAAAATAAAAGTGAAGAAAACACTTTAAAACCAAAGGTTTTTATAGTCACTGTAACTTCTGCTTTGAAATAGCTAATATATGACTTGTTTCTTTGTAAATAGTTTCCTGAAGTACTAGAGATTAAACCCAGGACCTTGGCACTGAGCTACCTCTCCGGGACTTTTTATTTTTTATTTGGAGACAAAGTCTCCCTAAGTCACTAACTTATCCATGATAAATTGCCCAGGCTAGTCTCAAACTTGGCCATCTGCCTGCCTCAGCCTCCCAGAGAGCTGGAATTACAGCATGCACCACCTCCCTTTGTTATAAGTAATTTTTTTGGTAGATTAGCAGAGGACTTCACTTGATAACATTAAAACTGGAAATATTTTGGCAATGCATTTGTTATAGTATTAAAATAAATGAAAAGAAAATCAGGTTTATAAACCCACACTAAAATAAGACAGTGAGAAATTTCAGAACCTCACTGAAAAAAACCGATCCTATAACTCTGAAGAGAGATGGAGTAAAATCTTATAAATCAATAGGAACTTCTCCTAGAATAATAAAGAAATTAGAACAATAACTTCAAACTAAACAAAGCTATTTATCCATCATAATCCCATGCCTAATCAAACTATTTACCCAGCTGGAGAGTCAAATAAGGATATTTTCAAACATGCATAAAAACAATGAAATTATTTCCCTTACACTCTTTTGTGTTGCACCACATGAAAAAATAGATCAAGAAAAAAGTTTACATAGACTTCAGCAGAGAATAAAGGAATTCCAGATTCTTTCCCTTCCATGGAGGAATACTAGATAAGACAAACAGTAAGCCCTATAACAAACGGGTCTCCCAAGTATAGTGGCTAAAAGGCAAAAGCATCTTCCTTTCTCATGTAGCACCCTCAAGTCGAGTAATACAGGTTGATGGGACATTGGAGCTTCACAAAATCAAAAGGCTCAAGTTTCTTTTGTCTTGATGCCCATCCAGATTGTCATATTTCTCCTCATATTCAAAGCCTGAGGACATAACTATAATCCTGTTTGTGGGCAAAACGTAAACAGAAACTCAGAGTGCGAAATTAAAAGAAGTTTACATACATTCCTTCTACTTTCATACTATCAACAATAATTTAGGCATGTGGCCAAACCCATGAGAAGAGAGGTAATGAAATATAGTTCCTAGCTACTTAATCATGGGTCTAATTTAAACTGTCTAACTATGGAAGAAAGGAAAAATAGAATTTGGATATATTTTAGTTCTGCTTGAAGAACAATCAGTTCAGATTGGCTTATGTTTTAAAAACTGAGACCAGCCGGGTGCGGTGGCACACACCTTTAATCCCAGCACTCGGGAGGCTGAGGTAGGAGGGGCGTTGTGAGTTTGAGGCTGGCTTGGGCTACAACGCGAGTGCAAGGCTTGCTTTAGCTACATAGTGTGACCCTGCCTCAAAAACATTAGGGCCGGGAGTTTGGTTCAGAGGCTTAAGCACCTGTCTGGCAGGGGCGAAGTTGTGAGTTTGATCCCTGGTGCTGCAAAAAAAATTTTTTAAAATAAAAACTAAGACCAAACATAGTGTTGACCCCTGTATCCATGATACCCTTCTTTCCAGAGTGATTAAATAAACATAGTGGAAATCAATAGGAACACAACCTTTTTTTAAACAAATCTGAATGAATTATGATGTATGGCAGATACTAAATGAAGAAACAACAAAGTGTGCACCTAACATAAATGATGGCATAATAACCTAAGTCATACCAGACGTGGTGGTGCAGTTCTGTAAACCCAGCACTTGGGAGACTGAGACAGGAAGAATCACACTAATTCAGGGCCAGCATGGGCTACATAGTGAGTTCAAGACCAGCCTATACTACATAGCAAGACCCTGTCACACACACACACACACACACAAAAAAAAAAAAAATGGTGTGTATACCTCTGAACCAGCAATTCTAATTCTGGAAATTTACCCTAAAGATATAACGGTATAATATTTTTATAGCTAAAAAAGAAAAACTCTAAATATTCAGTAATAGGAGAATAAAATTAATCATACACATACACTATAGAATATAATGCAGATCAAGAAAAAATAAGCTGATTAAAATCGAAACAAAAATCACAACTAGTAACCATATGAGACCATTATTAAATAAGTACAATCATTTAGCATGACTCATGATTTCAATAAAGATTAAAATATTTCTTTGAGAAAAAAAGTACTATAAGACTGAAAATGCAATGGTATGGAGTTATACTGAGAAAAGACAAAGAAAGGAAAAGTGCTACACAGTGAGCTGCAAAGAGGGTAGATGAAGGTCAAACTGACTAACCTATAATATCTTGCAAAACCTTTAGTATTTATTCATTTTATGTAACAGACACCAAGACAGAACTTTGCAATGTGCTGGAAAGTAGGTTAAGCATTTACAAAAATTAATTCACTTAATCCTCATTAAGATTCTTTAAGGTCTATTAGTATTCCCAAGTTACATGTAATGAAACTAAGAAGAAAAAAAAAAAACCTAAATCACTTCCCCAAAGTATTTCAAAAGCATTTTAGTAACACAGGATGAACAGTTAAATTATTTTTTATACAAATGCATAGCTAGGATCTAGTGATATACCCCAAGCCACCCAGGCAGAAGTGCAAGGGCAGGATTCAAAGCCTGGCAGGTCAGTTCCAAAGTCTGTGTTGTCTTCCACAAGCTGCCGAATGAGAGAGGGCTGCGAAGGCTTTGTATTCTCAGGCTCTCATCTAAATTTAGTCACAAGTAAAGGCAGCATTCTATAAAAACTCCTAAGATTTAGCGGGAGAACCTGATGATGTGAGAGGAGATAAGTCATGTAGGACCTTTCATTACGAAGCCTGTACTACTGACTATGTGCCCTTTGGTGAATTATTTAAATTGTCTGTGTTCTGGTTTCCTCATCAGAAAAAAACGTCAGTATGTATATCCTGCTGTACAGTAAATGCTACATCGGCAATTATTATTATTTCTGGTAAACTGAGAAGTTCTGATAAAAAAAAAAGAATGTCAAAGTTGAGATGGTGAATAATACTCTTAATTATGCTGTGGATTGCACAGTGGCCCAGTCTGTGATTCCTGGAAGCCAGTAGTTGGGCTACAGCTATCACCCACGTACTTCCAAAGCTCCCACAACTGGGCCTAGCAGGGAGATTAAAAGCAAGAGCTATAATACCAGCTGCTTCATCTCGAAATCCCTCCTCCATATCCAACTGACAAACTCTGACTATGTTATGTTTCACCCATTTAAGTCTGTTTCCTCCTCTGGAATTATTAAAAATATGCATAGAGCATTGAAGATTAAATGAGTTCGAGTGTGAAGTTCACCATACAAAGTATTCACTTAATAAATGTTCCCAGGTATTTCGATATAAATTTTAAACAGGGAAGCAATGTCTTTAAAAGAAGTCTCTGATATACTCAGAACTGCTATGTTTGAAATGAAGACAAATACATCCCTTCAACAGTGGTCTAATACAAAGAAATCAAGGGACCTCAGCAGAACATTGATAATCTTTAGGAGAATGCTGAGGCCACATCTAATCTGACCAATCTCATCACATCAGTGCCAAATAAGAGCTGTGTACCTTGTCAACAGTAAACCGGGGACCCAAATTCTTAAATTTTACTCTGGCCCAACTACAGAAGTAATATACCTCCTTGAATATATTATTTTGCCTTTTTCTAACTCTATTTCCTCACTTAAAAAAACAGCACTAAGAATACTAATTTACCAGAAATAGCATCAAAGTATAGCATTCAGATCATTTTTTTGTTAGAGTACATATGATAAATACAAAGGATATTACATTAGCAAAGAGTGCTATTGAGTACATGTATTTTAAAGTAAATTTGTTTACCTAAATTCAAGAACATGAATGTCCTTGTAGCCTGGTAACCCAGTAAATGCATTTTTGACCTGTCAAAAATAAAAATAAAAATTATAACTATATAGAAATGTGAGAAAGTAATGCATATGTAAAACTCTTTTAAGATTAGAAGACAAAGTATACTATTTACAGTTATTTGAAAATATGTGAGTCCAGCAATGAAAAAATTTTTCAGCAATTACAGTGTTAGAAAATAGCATTTGTCACAATATTGCCATATTTTTGTTTTGTTTTGTTTTGTTTTGTTTTGTTTTGTTGAGACAGGGTTTCACTACACAGTTCAGGCTGACCTTGAGCTCACTTTGTAGCCCAGGCTGTTCTCGAACTTGAAACGATCCTCTTGCCTCAGTCTCCTTACTGCTGGGATTACAGACATGTGCCACCACACCTGTCTATATTTTCCTTTTTCATCTGTCCTTTAAGGTTTTAATGTATTTCCAAACTAACTTTTCTAAATTATAAAAAGCATATTCATATTGGCAAACCACTGTTTTATCTCTTATGAGATGAAATATGAAAAAGTATTAATTTCAAAAAAGTTATAGCAGCACTTTTAAATGCTGTTGTTTGGATTAGAAATCTGGCCCCACTCAATACACTGACAATGAGTCAAGTGTCTGTTTTCTGTAAATATGAAAGTGTCTGGCGATATCTGTTTCTTGTTCCTACAACACAAGAGAACCATGAACACACTAAGCATTTGAAGGAAATGCACAAGCCCTGAATCAGCCCCAGGATAGAAACTTTGTAGCCTTGTTGTCCCAAAGCAGCGGCCAGACAGCTTCCATCAATAATCAGCTTATGCACGTTCCATTCACAGGTTTTAATACTGAGGCTTTACAATTCAGCCACATAATTCCCTATGAGCTTAGTGAGTGGAGGAATAAAACTGAATGTTAGACTAATGATCTAAAACTAATCACATTATATGAAAATGCATGTTTTAATAACATTGAGCATTTAATTCATAACATTTTAGAAGGTGGCTCATGAGGTGGTTTACTATGCAGCCAAGAGCAGAATAATGGAAATTAGCTTAGTGGACTTTGGGGGCATCTCTGGGTATGTTTTTTAACCAAGTCATTATATAATTAGGAGAGTGGA
>RJWM01033910.1:0-20190 GCA_004363535.1 Dasyprocta punctata
TGTGTGTGTGTGTGTGTGTGTGTGTGTGTGTGTGTTACTGGGGACTGAAACCAGGGCCTTCATGCTGAGCTATATCCCCTTTTGTTTTTCTCTTTTTGAAATGAGTTCACTAAGTGGCTGAATTTCCCAGTCTGAGCTTGAACTTGCAATCTTCCTGCCTCAGTTTGCCAGGGTGCTGGGATTACAGGTGTATGCCAGCTAAAATCTCTTTTCTTTACACTTTACCTAACCTGGTGTGTCATGTTATTAGCAACAGAAAATGAACTAAGACATATGTTTTCTTGGTATGACTTAACCAGTTAAACAACTTGTTTTACTAGTGAAAAATGAGGCCTAAGGTCTAGCACAAAATCATGCAGTGCTGTATGTTTTAGAACCAGGACTCAAGTACCACGTTTTGTGTTCCTGCCCTTGAATCCCCATACTAGAGTCTGGAACATTTCTATAATTCCATAAATTATAGAAATGTCTATAAATTAAACTCTGGTTCCAAATGGCCAACTAAGAATTTTGACAGAAGAGATTTGGTTTGTTGTGCATAGTTTATTTAAAATCTTTGAAGCCAGATGTGCTGGTGCGCATCTGTAATCCTAGCACTCAGGAGGCTGAGGCAGGAGGATCATCTCGAGTTCAAGGCCAGCCTTGGCTACACAGTGAGTTCAAAGCCAGACTGAACTGTGTGGCAAGATCCTGTCCTCCAAAAAACCCAAAAATAAAAATAAATTTTAAAAATAAAATCTTTGACTTTAGCTTTTAACTGAATAAGGTATACCAATCTAAGTGATTAAATAGTTGTTAATACTCCATGTCCCTATCATAGTGTTAAACGCTTAACAAAGATTGTCACAGTAAGTCCTTACAAGACATTATTATTTCCATTTTGCAGTGGAAGAAATCAAGTTAAGTGATTAGATAATGTGCAAAAGGTTGCACAGTTAGCAAATGGAACCTGTCACTAAACACAGACAATCTGCACAGAGACAATGTGTTCTATTGAATCAAAAAAGGTACACAGAGCCAGGCATAGTGGTGGATGCCCATAATCCCAGCACACAGCAAGCTGAGGCAGGAGGATCTCAAGTTCGAAGCCAGCCTGGGCTATTTAGTGAGAACTTGTTCCTCCAAAAAATAAAAAAGAAAGCTACATGGCTAACATTTATGATAAATATTTATAAAGATTTACAAGGGTTTTATCTTTCCACTTCTCTGAAATGGAGATACATATTATAAATATCATTTTGAGACTTTTTACTGCAATCTTAATAAAGTTCACACTAATTTACAAAATATGCCATAAGTACATATTTCTGCCTTTAGTTAACAATACAAAAATCTTAAAATATCCTTAGGGAATTGCTGAGTTTGGGCTATCAATGCATTTCAAAGTAATATATATATATATATATATATATATATATATATATATATATATAATGTGAAAGCCAGGTGTAGTGGTATACACCTACAATTTTAGTACTTCGGGCAGGAGGGTTACCAGTCTGAGGCCAGCCTGAACCACCCAGTGAGAGTCTGACTCAAAACAAAACAGCCATGTGGAGACATGACAAGTTTGTGTTCCCTTATTCAGACACTAACTGATGCCTTTACTATGAAGATCTAAAATACACAGGCCTCAGAGCTTCTTGTCGGAATTCCATTTAACAATACTGAAGGGAGACAATGCCAAAACAGAAAATCTGCTGGTAAATGGTTCACCGAGGTTGTCATGGGACAGGAGGCATTCCTTACGGTTCATCTTAGTATTCTAGAGACCACTGAACGTACAGGAAAAGTAGGACAACTCTAGAGCCTAAGTGACATATAAACTCTTCCAAAGAATGCTGAGTAATGTAACTATGTTACTTCAATTTCAACAGCAAATTATATGATTCAAACAGCACTTATATAACTTAAAATTCTTAAGAGGGGAAATATGGTGCATTGGCCATAAAGATAAGGGTCTGATTACCTAAGTCTTTATCTTAAACATTATCTATGGCCCACACATGACCCTATGGAAATTGGTAAGTTACAGAGGGAGAGTGAGTTAAAAGGGGGAAAAACTCCTACGAAGAAATATTCTCAAGCTGAAAGGTCAGTAAAGATTTCAGACATCCTCTTTAAATTTGGCTATAGAGTCTAGAGTGGATGCCAAGAACAAAAAGAGGGGAACTAAAGAAAATGAAGCCCATCATTTATTTTTTTTTAATTGCTATTCTCTGCGTGGCTGGGAGAGGGGTAGTCATTTTAAATACTAGGGTTCCACGTTTCTCCCACATACACCATAAAACAAAACCCAATCCAGAAGAAATAGGGATAGTTTAGCTTAGCTTAGTTTTTTCTTTCTTTTCTTCTTGACATAAGCATTCAAAAAAGGAAGGTGCAGGAGACCAAGGGCTCAGAACAGTGATCTTAGGGCCTTTTTTTAAATCTGTGTTCAGGAAGGAGCCAAGGATCAGCTTACTCTATCTCCTGCCTGTGCCTACAAATCTTCTATCACAAGGGAAAGCTATATTTAAAGTTTAAATCTAGAGCTAATGTGATAGAGACAAAAGGTTTGGCATTTTCAGGGTTCTTATTTATAACTCAGAATTAGAATATATTCTGGATTGGGTTAGAAAGTTTAATCTTGGAAATGTTTGGTTTGGTTTGGTTTGGTTTGATACAGTGGATCATAAAAAAGAGTTCTGTATCATGAGCATGATGACCTAAATTCCAGTCCTATATGTGCCATCAATGGCTGGGAGTGGGTGGGTGTCATAGAGCCCTTTGGGTTACAATAAAGGGTTAGGGAACATGATAAAATCTCTAAGATTCCTTGTGGCTCCACAAATCTATGAATCTTTATTCAAGAACAATAGTGTAAAAGAAATAACCATGTGAACCCCCAGATGTGAGCTTCAAGTATAATTTTAAGTTTTCTAGGAGTTACATTAAAAATCTTTAATTGATTAAACTCATTTTAACATATTATATTTAACCCAATAATACCAAACTAGTATGGCTTCATGTAATGGCTGATAAATAATATAAATGAAATATTCTACCTTCTTCTCTTGGTACTAAATTTCAAATTTGGCATAGTTTGAATTTGCATTTTCAAGTTTGGTACAATCTTTGCACTAAATCCTCAAATTTACATCATACCATAACTTGGACTACCCACATTTCAAGTGTTCAGGTCATGGGTATATAATGGCTACTGTACTGGACACTGTAGGTTTAAAAGGATTCAATTTCTCTTACCTGAAGGTAAATATATGAGAATCCACTTAAAGCAGCAAAGCTATTTACCAAAAGATTAAGTTCAACATATACAGAGTGATAAAAGGAAAGAGATGACCAACAAAGAAAAGGTTGGGCTTTTGAAGAGAACTGCCCATAGAGACACAAAAAGACACTGTGTCATAGAAACAGGAAGGTTAGACATAAATGGTTTATGTCACCTTCAGGCCTGCTCCACAAACCTACCCATGTAATCTTCCACTCTCCCTCTTCCCTTGTCTAAAAATATATGGGTGATACCCATCTGTAGTTTTTGTGGCCTTGAGATTAATGGAGCCACTAGGTTAGGGGTCCTCAACTTGGGCCAAGGACCCTCATGAGCTCAGTGGATAGAATTCAGAAGGTCCAAACACTGAATGGGGGAAAATATTATCTTTATTTGTATTATCCTCCAACTACAATTCAGCATTTTCTTCAACTAGGAGTGTAGACAAGCCACAGTAGAATTTAGCACTGCATGTGACTTCATCACCAACAGGGCTCACAGATGTTTTCATTGCATGTTTCAGTTGCTACGTCTTAGAACAGCACTTCTTCAAGTGATAATAGCTATTAAACTCAAAGCAAGACCTTGTCATTGAATGCATTAAAAAAACATATATCTTATTCAGCAGAAATTTTTAAAATATTTTGATAACAGCACTTCAATAAATTGGTTTCTTTTTCAATCCCATGGTATTGTTGAATTTTTTGTTTTTATTTTTGATGTATTTAAAAGTGTATTTCTGAGAAAAGGGTTCACTGGTTTCACCAGACTGTCAAAAGGCTCCATGGCACAGTGCAGTTAGGTGAAAAGAGTCTGAGTTTCCAAACATCCCTATGTTCATTCACCAAACCCCACCGAATCACACTGATCCCAGAGATTTGAGGGATGTTCGTGTCCGCTGTTAGCCCATTCTAACTAACAGACAATGGGACTCTGGCTTCGGGACACTGCCCATTGGTCACCACCACAAGTAGACTCCTTGCATCACAGACAGTAAGGTGCTGGTAAGTGGAATCTCAAAGAAAAAGGCTTTTACCATGACTCCCACCATGGCTGGTTCCAATATGATATGACTGGACTCCGTCAGGAAGAAATGCCCAGAGCCAGCACTGGCCGACTGTGCGAGCAGCTTCTGGCATGTTCTTGGGAGGGGCACTGTCCCACGGCTGCTCTTAGAAAGGTGTCTTCCTGCCACCCTTCACTGGTCTGAGGGGAGAAGCTATAGAATCTTGAAAATAGTGACCTAAAAATTTCTTTTTAGACCATTGTTTTTGACTCTTTAATAATGAATAAATAAAGCAGAATACTTTACATGCAGTAATTTGTAAATTTAACAAGTTGTTGAAAAGAATCCAATTAGCACAAATTACAATACTAGAGTGTCCCGACACATTATAATGCCATTACTTCTGCAGAGGCATTGTGTTTAAACACTCAAACATTAATTAGTCTACAGAACAAATGTGTGATATAGGTATTATTTGGTAGTATGTGAAAGCCAATTATTTACTCCGTGCAGGCCTGATGCCATTACTGATAGTAAAAACAATTTGATTAGCATAATAGCAGAACTGGTAAATCTGGGACTTGCATTACATTATTCATTTCTGAACTCTTTTTCTCTCTATGCTGAGGCATTACTGCTGTCCCTACTTGGCATATGAGAAACTGAAGGCAGCCAGACCACAGACTCAACAGCAACAGAGAATCCACCTTCCAGTTCAGCAAGGTTTTGGAGACTGTTTTCAGGAGATTTCAAATTTGTAAGGGCCATTATCTTTCCATGCTTTGCAACTCAACTATAAATATTTTCCTATATAATGAAGAAGTTGCCTAAGGGATCATTTTATTTAAAGTTAAAATGTCCTGCAATGCCACTCTCACCTACTGATGAATGTCATATTATGCCTTGCTAGCATTTAGATAAATTTTAATTGATGGATTAAGCTGTTTATAATTTACCATCTCATCCACTGAAAATATTCACTTCAAAAAATAACTAGAACCATTTAGAATTAAGATATGAAATCAAAGGTTTAGTAAGGGGGTAAATTACAGATTTGGCTCATTTAAACAACTAAGACACAGATCAGATCTTGTCAAGTTGACACTCTTTTCCATTAAAGAAAAAGTTTTGTGAATGTGGAATTTCTGGAAGAAAAATTTAGAATTTCTGGAAATATCCTTTTCTCTTTACTTTGAGACTAACTGCTGGCACATAGTAAACACTCAATAAATGTTAGCTTTCACTCTGATTATTATCTTTCCTGAGACAGGGAGTTATTTTTAATTAAGAATTGACAACTCAGTTGATTTACACAGGTCTTACTTATATTCCAGAATTCTTATTTACTTTTAAGTTTTAACCATGCATTCCAATTATTGTTACTCATTAAATCTTTCTCTCCAACATAAGCACTTTAAATATTTATGTTTCAGATATTACATATTTGCTATTGTTACTAATAAAATTTATCTTTATTCCAAGCTTGTGTCAGCTTCGCTTAGGCAATTATTCAGACATATCCACCTAACACATTCAGTATGACTTACATAGGAAATAATTCTTTAAACAAACATATTCAGTACAAATTTGGAAAGTCTCTGAATTCTTTCGAGCTAATCATAGAAACTGTTACTTGTTCTGTGTCAGCTCCAGAGTAAAGAAAACAGGACCACTATTAACAATGTTCTTTTTAACAGGACATTCACAATTTTCCTTCATTTCTGCATTGACTCTCCCCACAATTTTCCTGCATTTTTGCATTGACTCTGCTCATCTGCCTTGGCCCCAGACCAGCCCCTGTGCCTCAACAGCTCTGTGCACGTTCATTTCTCTATGGCTGCTCTGCACCTCCCTCACATCTCTTGAAAATGTTGGTAGCAAGTCTGTACATTTGCTCTCAGGGTGACTGTGTGTGTGCGTACGCACACGTGTGTGTGTGTGTGTGTGTGTGTGTGTGTGTGGTGTGGTACTAGGAAGTAAACCCAGAGGCATAGTGCCACTGAACTACATCCTAACCTCTCTTATTTTTTTATTTCGAGACAGGGACTCCCTAAGAGGCCCTGTGTGTCTTCAACCTTCTGACTCTCCTGTCTCAGTGCCTGAGTAGCTGGGATTACAGGCATGCACCACTGCACCTGGCAAGCAGTGAATCTTGACCGGTCCAACCAAATCATGATCATTCCATAATTTTGTCAGTGGTGGCCTAGAAAAGGATATGCGATCTAATTTTGATCACTGAGAGATTGGGAAAGTCTGCTAGAAAGAAAGCTAGGAAAGGTTTCTTTGCTGTTATAAAGAGGCTTGAAGAATAGATAATTTTCCAATTCTTAATGAATTAATGAATCCTGGCAATAGGCACATTTGGCTACTAACATCACAAAAGGAATGTCAACCACATACTATATGCCATCAAATGAGGAACACAGTGCCATCTATACTTTTGACCAAAATAATTGATTTATTTGAGTGATCAAGCCTCACTAACTCTCTGTTTACTTGTAGAAAATGCAAGAGAAGTATGTGGAACTACACCATGAACTCCAGACTACAAAATTCCATCTGTCAAACAACCCAGATCCCTCAACAGATAATGTGAAAGTAAAAGAGGTACATGGGAAACCAATAGATTAAAATTTTAAAAAACTTGAAAGACAGTTTGTTTTTGTTTTTGTTTTGTTTTGTTACTGCATAAGACTATGGTGTTTAAAAATGCACAGGAAATAAGAGGAAGGCATTATAAAATCTAGAATTAGTGGTATAGTAGCCTATGACTGTAGTAGCCCCTAAATAACCACACCTCTTCATGCTTGTATATAGTTCCTCCTCTGGAATTTGGACTACCCCTGAGGCTGACTTTAACCAACAGAATGCGATGGAGGAATGTGCTCCTCCAGACAGAAGCTCTAAGAGGCCCTAGAAGTTTCTAGAACATTTGGAGTTCTTGTAAACTCTGACCCACTATTTAAAACACCTGGAAATCTACTGGGCAGATCAGTAGAAAAACCCCCAGAGAGAGAAAAAGCCTTCTCAGTTGAATCCAGTCACCAGCTGATTCAGTAGCTGCATGAAACCACAGGAATGACCACCAGCAAAACAAGTAGTAGAACCAGATAGCAGAATTGTGAGCAAATGAAAACATCGGGGTCAGTATCACTGAAGCAATTTGTTGGGCAATAACAGGTAACTGAAAATCACGGTTATTCTGGAGAGACAACTGGGTCTAGAACTGGGGTGGGCATGTGGAGGCTTCTATTATGGCCAGTGAAATTCCTCATATTTCCCCAGGTGATATATGCACAAACTTTTGCCTTAAAATGACTCACTAAGCTATACATGTGTTCTGTGTGGTTTTCTGAACCTATGTGTCATTTTAAAATAAAAAGTAGTTTTTAGGGCTGGGAGTTTGGCTCAGTGGCTTAAGCACCTGTCTGGCAGGCGCGAGGTTGTGAGTTCAACCCCCAGTGCCGCAAAATAATAAATAAAATAAAATGTAGTTTTTAAAAAGGAAAAAGAAAAATTATCCACATGGTTTGGCATAGAGATATTTATTTTTCTTCCAAAGTTCCTTCAGACTATGGACTTTTAAAAAATCACTCTTGGGCTCCTAGCAAAAAGAGCTCACTTCTAATCAGATAGACTCATACCACATGACACCACCACAGCAATATAAAGTTTTGGGTCTTAGACCTTGGAATTTACAAAACTGAATTAATTGTTTCCATATCTCTAAGAAAAGTAAGCAGTACCCCCCCCCCAATAGGAATTTTTAAATAAAGCTGCCTTCCATTTCTTACTGGCACCAATTTGCTGGTCTCTCTTTAAAACGAACTTTGCAGTTTCAAAGAACAAAATCTGTCCTGCATTTTGGGTTTTGTTTGCTTGTAGGAGGAAGTATGTTTTAGTTTGAAACTGTTAAAATGTTAGCCTTTGTGTCCTATTGTTTACCAAAGTGCCTTAAACAGATGAGCCTGTAGTAGATGAATTGTGTTTTCATTCTTGTGTTTTCCTTTTCAATTATATTTGTATGTTAACGTCTGACTTCATTTCCTATTTCACAGTGTTCTTATATGGACCTTGCTTTTTAAGAGTGATATTACCTAGCTCTACTGAAAAAAAAAATTTTAATTTCTGACATAATTCACACTGCATATTTTGTAAAACTTTCACAGCATACTCATTTTAATTAAATTAGAAATTACTACTACAAATTGCACTCCTGCTGTTGACTTTCTGCCTATTAATCCAGTTCAGATCTTCCCAAAGATTATAATAAAATAAAACAATAATTAGTTCAGAGGAACGCAGCACAAAATAAAATAATAAAATTTATGATTATCATCTTGATAGTTATGAGAGCATGTCTGGTAATGTGGTCCTCTTCTAGTTAAACACAAGGAAGTGTTCCATCAAGACCAAGTCTTGATTCAGCAGACTCTGGGTTCACTGAGGCTTATATCAGAATTTTGAGAGACAAGGTCACTGTTTCCTCCAGAAGCATGGCAAAAAATGTCCACTTGTCTCAGTCTACTACCTCTACTTTTTCTTTCTGACTGAACCCAAAAACTTCTAAATTTACAAAATTTTATATGACATCATGACATTAGATTTGGAGCTTCCTAAAGAAATTTCCATTCCCAAAGTTTTGGTTTCCATTCACAAAGATCAAAGAAGTAGATGGTGATTATTGAGAGGGGAAAACCCAGCCTGTAGCACTGTTCCTTATTCAAAATTCCCACCAATCAGAATATAAAATAATCATTCCTCTTTTTTTTTTTTTTTCCCCAGCACTGGGGATTGAACTCACAACCTCACGCCTGTCAGACAGGTGTTCAAGTCACTGAATCAAACTCCCAGCCCTGGTTTTTTGAGGCAGGGTTGCACTGTGTAGCTCAGGCTGGCCTTGCACTAATGTTGTAGCCCAAGCCGGCCTCGAACTCACAACACTCCTCCTACCTCAGCCTCCCGAGTGCTGGGATTAAAGGCATGTGCCACCATGCCTGGCTTTCCTCATTTCTTAAAAGAGTTTATTCATTTCCATAAATTAGGACCTGGGACAGATACTAATAGTGTAATCATTACCTACTTTCTAATTTCTTTAGATTAATTTTTCTTAAAAGAAATCCAAAAGGTAGCATTTAGTTCCTGGTTAGGATACTTTGGGCCACAAATAATAGCAGAAAATTATATTAGTTAGCATGAAGTTTGCCTGTAGATAATACTAATACCACAAGTAACACTGGCTTTCATAAGATAAAGTTTATTGTTCTCTTATTAAAGTCCAGAGGTAATTAGTCCAGCATTGTTATGGAGGTTCTACTCTGTGAATCCCACAGAACCTTGGCTACTTTGGCCCACCTACTGCAGTCTCCATGAACGCCTTCTCAAACTAATACTTTATGGTCCAAGACCACTGCTCCAGGAATGTTCACAACCCAACTAGCAGTTTGCATGACAGGACAAAGAATACCACTCCCTTCCCTTTTAATGTCACTTGAAACAGTGCACAGCACCTCTACTTGCATCCCATTGCCCAAAACTCAGCTTACATGCCCTCAAGTAGTTGCAAGGAAGTTGGGAAATATCTTTATTATGGAATGTATTGGGTGATATACTATGTACCCCCAAGTCCTCATATACTTTTGATAGTGCTGAATCTGGTGCAGGGATTGGCAATGTGAGTGCTGCACCTGTCCAGGGGTCAAGCCGACATACAGAGTAAATGAGGCGGGTCTTCCTTTTGCACTTCCGCCTTCTCTCTCACCAGTGCGCCTTGCTGCTTGCGGCTGCCATGAATGGTTGCCACGCCATGCCACGCTGCCTTGGAACCAACTGAAACTGCCAAGAAACTATAAGAAATAAACCTTTCCTTCCCTAATTTTGGGCATCAGGTATTTTGTCTCAGCAATGAGCAAAAAGTAACCAAGACATGGAACTTCGCATGAGTGACTAAAATTAGCAGCTTCCATTGTTGAAGACAGCAGGAGACAGTGATGTAAGGGATAGCTAGTAATCTTTACTACCCAACTCAAAGGAGACTTAGTACCTCACAGAGCAAAAAGTACATGCAGGGAAGCTGGGGGTAGTGGCACATGCCTTTAATCCCAGCACTTGGGAGGCTGAGGCAGGAGGATCATTGAGAGTTCAGGACCAGCCTGAGCTACAAAGTGAACTCAAGGCCAGCCTGAACTGCATAGTGACACCCTGTCTCAAAAAGACCAAAAAAATAAATAAATAAAAAGAAAAGGAAAGGAAAAGGAAAGGAAAAAGAAGTACCCAAGGACAATGCAAGCAATCAGCTCCAGTTTCTCCCTGTGGTGGTCTAAGTATCGCCTTTGTCTTTAAACAAGATTAAAAACACTCAGCTGGGCGTGGTAGCCCATACCTTTAATCCCAGCACTTGGAAGGCTGACGCAGGAGGATCACTGTGAGTTCCAGACCAGCCTGGGCTACAAAGTGAGTTCAAGGCCAGCCTGAACTGCATAGTCAGACCCTGTCTCAAAAAATAGGACTGGGGATCTAGCTCAGTGGCATAAGCACCTGCCTGGCAGGTGTGAGGTTGTGAGTTTGATCCCCAGTACAAAAAATAAAAGATTAAAAACACTCAAGCGTGCTGAAGCATGCCTGTAATTCCAACACTGAGAGGTTGAGGCAGGAAGGTTACAAGCTCAAGGCCAGTCTGGACTATACAAAGAGTCTCTGTCTAAAAAATTAAAATAAAATATAAAGATTAACAATGGTTCATGCATCACATTAAGCAAGAGGAGTGAAGGAAGAATGTTAGGCTGACATGCAATGGTGTATAACTTTTTCATCACAATGTACTGCTATTAGTAGACAGATAACATGGACCCTAAAATACACGGTCAAAATTATCCAATAAATCAGATCAATACTTATGACCATCTCCCACCAACAAATGATAACTGAATAATGAGCAAGTGTGTGGACCACACATCTAGACTGGGCAGACCATACACAGGTAGTTTTCCCCATTCTCCAGCTTGGCC
The DNA here is from genome assembly GCA_004363535.1 of Dasyprocta punctata. Taxonomy (NCBI): domain Eukaryota; kingdom Metazoa; phylum Chordata; class Mammalia; order Rodentia; family Dasyproctidae; genus Dasyprocta; species Dasyprocta punctata. The sequence continues at coordinate 11,285 of RJWM01033910.1, forward strand.
GTGAGGACTTGGCCATGTGTTATCAACACACAGTCACCTAAGTTAACCCTTAATATAAACACGACAGCTCTCTCCTCAGAGGAGCACATGTGGTTTCTAAGATAAAATTCATCTCTTATGTTATAATCATTGATGAGTTCAGAGGAAGCCCCTGGGCCCTTTATGGCCTGTGACTGGCTATGGCAATCGTGAATCCAATGAAAGAGCAATTTTCCTATTTGCTGCTAGCAGACCTAGAAATGTCCACCAGCCCCACTCAGGATCTGTGTACCCCTGCTCTCAGCTGCAGCCCTGATACTCCAGTTCTTTTATGACCTTCTACAGGGCTTCTTACATGGGAGAGTTTCCAGTTTGTTTTCTTTTTGATTTATTAAAAATTCAACAGTAACTTTTAAAAAGAAACAAAATTGTGCTAAAAGAGGAAAACACATTGTGTGTGTGTGTGTGTTTAACTAAAGAACAATTTTAGCCATGCCAAATGTTTTAAAAGAAAAAAAAAGGCATAAAAGGAAAAGGACACCTTAAATTGGCCTTTTGAAGTCTGGATTGTATGAGTTTTCTTCCTCATTAAAGGAAAATCTTTTGAGATTGATGTTAAAAGCATCACTGAAGGCTAACATGATATGGTTACAAGTTAGTCTCAGTACCATTTGTTAATAGAAGCACTTACCACTGGAAGTTATTGAAAACTCCTCTAGAAACAGTCCTAAAAATGTATTACCTTCTAAGAAATATGAGTGTGATTGCAATCTTCAAATTTAACTACTTTAAAAATTAAGCAATTTCTTGTTATGGTTTGCATCTAGATGTCCCCCCAAAGCCTCATTCAGTCTTAGTTGGGGTTTTTTCAGAAGTGGCTGAATCTATAGAGTGTGACACTGGGATCAGGGCGTGTGATCACTAAATCAGTCCACTGATTGGTATGGCACTGCCCTAATCCCAGTAGCCTAGATAGAGCATAAAAGTACAATAGAGGCAGAGCCATCCAAGACCTTTTGTTTGCTTGGCTACCTTCTGGCTACCATAAACTGCTCTTCAGGAAAGCCATCCTGCCTTGGAGCCAGCCAATTCCGGACTAAAACATCTACAAACTGTGAGCTGCGTAAACCTTTCCTCCTTTCACTTTGCATGTTGGGTATTTTGTCCCAGCAATGAGAAATGTCACTAAGACAGAATTTGGTACCAGGGAAGTGGGGTCATTGCTGTGACTATACCTGACCATGTGGTTCAGGAACCTTTTGGGAATGCCTTGAGGGAAGAGTTTGGAAAGGTTCAGTTTTGCCAGTTGAAAAAGCAGAGTTGGAATGCCTTAGGCAGTACTTGATGGGAGATTCTGGTCAGAACTGAAAAGACAAAAAGGCTAATAGAAATTCTGCTGGTAAAAACCAGGTTCAAGAAGTTTCTGCTGGGAAGAAGAACTGTACTGGCTGTTAGACTCTAGACAATGTGTGTTATACCTTGGTAGAAAGTTTGTCTGCATTTTGCTAGTGTCCAGAGACCTTGCCTGAGATTAAGAGTAGTGGCCTAATGAATCTGGCAGAAGAAATTTCAAAGCAGTTGAATGTTGAGGCAATGGCATGGTTACTATTGGGGGCTTTTAGCCAGATTTATTTTGAGAAATAAGAGCAAAGAACCCAACAGAATCACTTAAAATGTTTTGAGTTTAGCCAGAAAGGAAGCCCCAGTAAAGCTATGGACTGCAAAAATGGAGCAGAGGAGATTTTGATTGCCAAGAAGGAACAGGAGAATAGAAAGGATGGCCTGAGGGCATCACAGGAAGCAGCAGAACTCAACCCTCCGCAGCCCCAAAATTGCAAAAGTGAAAGACAGCTTGCTTTGAGAAGAGAACCCCAGAGTACCATGTTCCAGAATGCTGACAGCCTACAGAATTTGTTCCTCAGGATTGGGTTCTGAGTGGTCAGTGACCCAGACACTTAACACCTATAACCAAAAGAGAAGAAAGTCTGACTACTGCTTCAGCTGAAGGCAGAGCCTGGCATCACCCATATGGTGCTGGTTTTATATTCATGCAGAGTTGTGGGATCAGGAAAGCTTCCACCCAGATTTCAGAAGAAGACCTGCGAGACCAGGTAGTGTGCCCCTGAGAGGTCAATGTGTGAAGTTGTGAGTGTGAAGCCAAAGGTGCACTGGAGACCCCAGAGTCTGCAGAAATCAGGAACATGGATTGTCTGAGGAAAACTGCAAGGAGAGGGCAGAACCAGCCCAAGAGAGAAGCCACAGGAGCTACAACCACCAGAAGTGCCATAGGGGCAGAGCCATCCAAGCCCTTTGGAGTTCACAACTTGCCAGATTGTCAGGGATGCTGGAAGTGGAGCTATGGGATTTAATGTTTGCCCTGCTGGATTTTGATCTTGCTTTGTTCCCATTCCTTGCTATCCCCTTGTTTGTAAGTTTTGGAATGGAAATATTTATCTTGTACCACTGAATGTTTGAAGGGTTTAACTTTCTGTTCATTTGTACAGAGAGGCACACAGCTAAGAGTTTGCCTTAAATCTCACAGGAGACTTGGGACTTAGACTTTTTAGTAATAACTGTTAGGACTTTGGCAACTCTTATAGACCAACTAATGGCTTTTTTGTAAACAAATGTAGATGAGCCTTTGGGGTGCCAGGGGCAGAATGTCATGGTTTGTGTCTAGATGTCCTCCCAAAGCCTCAGGCAGTCTTAGATGGGGCTTTTTCAGAGGTGGTTGAATCTAGAGTGTGTGACAGTGGGATTACAGGTATGTAATTAGTACATCAGTCCACTGATTGGTACGGCACTCACCTAATCCCACTACCCTAGATAAAGAATAAAAAGGGCATGAAGACCTTAAAGCCTCTTGTTTGCTGGGCTACCTTCTGGCCACCATGAACTGTTCTCCTCTACAAAGTCATTCTGCTTTGGAGCCACCAATTCTGGACTGAGATGTCTATTGTGAGCTAAATAAACCTCTCCCCCTTTAACTTTGGGTGTAGGTATTTTGTCTCAACAACAAGAAACATAACTCAGTTACTCCATAACACATCTGATATTTCTTTATCTACAGATTGATGACATGCCAAGAAATAGTAATTATATTTTCAAAACAGCCACATGACACAGATCATGATTAACACAAAATTTTGAGCCATACAAACCAAATGGTAGCTATTAAATGATTCATCTAAAAGTAAGTGTTGATTGAGTAATTAACATACTGCAAGTAGAGCTGCTTAAAACACATCCAAAGTAAAGCTTTAAAATCTCAGAGTTTACCGCCTAGTTATTTTCCATGTTAGCAAAGTGTACCAAACTCAGAAGAAAGTTGTTGCCTCTGCTACAGAAGTTTTGGAACCCATATTTCACTTACAAGAAACAGATCAAAAAACTGAATTTAAACCTTAATCATCATACCTCCAATTGTTTTGCTTACAATTAAAACTTGAGGAAAAATATATAGAGAGACTAAAAGATGAACACGGGGTAAAGGCAGGGTTATGGTTTTATTCAGGGGCCTGAGGCTTCAAACCACCAAGAAATCACAGTCCCATGATCATCATTTGCTCATGCACGAACAATTCACAACACCATGCATTTTTCCAAGGTTCTTTTCTCCTTTGGCAAGGCTACTGCTCTCACATGAAGCAATGTCTCATTTTTGCTGGAGGTATTTTAACTTTAACTCTTCTCTTCCCTCTCCCATGACACATACCTAACAAGTGCCCTTCCAAATTTAGAGAAGAGATAAATCCTTTTACCATTTTTTTTTGGGGGGAAGGGGGTGTTTTATTTTGTTTTGTTTTTTGAGACAGGGTCTCACTATGCAGTTCAAGCTGACCTTGAATTCACTCCTGCCTCAGCCTCCTGAATGCTGGGATTACAGGCATCTGCCACTATGGCAAAAATCTTGAGACTAAGGCAGGTTTGGCTAACTAAATAAAACATCCATCTTTTTCTCCTTTTAATAAACAGCAAGGGAATATGTGCACAAATTCTATCCCCTGCCGTTGTGGGTTACTGATGATCCTTACCTTCAGAAGGACAAAAGCAGGAATCTGGAAAATCAATTACAGTACACTGCCTTTCAAGTGCCCTGACTTAATATCCTTTTAAAATAGTTTTAAATATTGTAGTGACTGAAAACAAATATGGAATAAAGACACCAAACAAATGTTGACCTCTTAAGATCTAAGATCTACAAAAGGGTATTAGGGATAGCTTGACTATTTCTTCAAAGAATTAGAGTAAACTAGCTTAGTATCTAATTTAAAAGGTATTTCTGAAACCAGCGTCGTGGTGGGGGGTGGGGGGGGCGGAGCCACACATACACTAAATTCACAAGATAACCAAATGTTAGATAGTGGTGAGGGTAAGTTTCAGGTTAGAAATCCACCGAGAGATAAAGAGTCATGACTTCCTGCAGTTTCAGTTCAATTTGATGTTTTTCTTCTGCCTCTAAATCTTCACTGAGTAACTCTATCTCTGTTGATCTCCTAAAACGAAGTTTCCCTCCATCTGTAACCCAGGGACTATTACAAAACACACCAGGGTTCCTCTTTTGCTTCCCTCCACCCCACCCCAGGGCTCTGGGGAGGGAAGAGGACCGCACAACCTGGAAACGTAAAGGCACCGTCCTTTCTGCGTCTGATGAAATCATCGTGCAAGTGGCGTGAGTTAGAGTGAAGCTGAGGTCCACACCGCAACCAGGCTAACACTACACGGAGGGAAATTCCGCTTTATAGAGCGGGAATCCCCTGGGAACTCTCTGGAAACAAGGGATATCCCCCACTGTTCTCTTTGCAAAAATAAAAACTGCTCAGAAGTAAGTCCCGAGCCAGGTACCAGAAGCCGAGGGGTTTCGGGGAGGGAGCAGAAAGAACGCCTGGGCGGGTGGAGCCGAGCGGGCGAGGTCGCCGCTCCCAGCATCCTGCACCTGCCGGTTGCAAGCGTCCTGCGGCGCTTCCCAAACCTAACCCTAACCCCTCCAGGCTCCCCCAGACCCTCCCTCCAGACCTCCACCCCGGCACCAGCTCCCAGCCTCTGCTCCCGGCCCTATAAAGGAAAGTTAGCAGTGTGGAGCTGAGCCCCGACCCCTGCGCCTTGCAGGTGGAGCTGGGGGCGCCCGGGGCCAGGGCGGGGCGGCCCAGCTAGTCCCCGCGTACCTCGGATGTAGGCGCACTTGCCCTCGTCCAGCTGGCTGGAGGCCGAGCCGCCCATGGCCGCGGTGCCTTATGCGCAAAGCCACAGAGTAGGACCGACTGCGATGCACGCCCCGTCGCTGGCTCCCGAAGGCTGAGGAGACCGGGAACCCCGCTCCGTAATTAAAGGGCAAACTTCCTCGAGAGGCGTCGCCTGCTAGGGCGCCTCCTCCCGGCCCGCGTCCGCCAAGGCTCTGTGGGCTGGCCCGGGGCAGCCTCCCGCCTCCGCCTCCTGTGCTCTGAGCCCGGGGCTGTGTGAGCAGAAGGCCTTCCCGCCCCTTCTCCTCGCGGACTTCGGCTTCTTTGCACCAGCTGTGGGGAAGCCAAGAAACATCTTGGAGAAAGTGGAGAGTTCTCCAGGTGCTGTGAGCCTTCCCGCCCACTTCCCACCAGGTGGGCATCAAGGGCCCATAGCGGAAGGACCGAGAGATGGAAAAAGCAGGGAGAGAGAAGGAGAAGTAAAAAGTAAAATTAAGGTGTGTTGTGCTCATGTACCAACCCCTCGCGATGAATGTAATCATTATGTACTGAAAATATGTCTTAATAAAATTTTTACATTTTTTAATCCCATTGTTTTGCACGCCTTCCTATGCAAGAAGAACTAGTTGTCGAGCACAGCCTGAGAACCCGTTAGAAATGAAAAATCTCAACGCTCCCCCTCTCCCTCTACACACACACACAAACACACACAGTGCGCCCCAATTAGAAACGGGGGGGGCAGTCTGTTTTCAAAGGCCCTCCTGGGAACATGCATGTCCCCGCTAAGTACGGAAATCACTGGTGAGCTATGCCATCCGGCCGCCAAGAAGTTCGGCCAAGGAAAGGGTGGGAAATGAAGGGGAAAAGAGAGAAAAACGGGGAAAACGGGGAGTGGGTGGTGGGGGCGCTAAGGTTGGATCCCACCATACACAAAACGCGATGGAAAACCGCACTGGTGCCTTTTAGGTTCAGCTCCTCTCCTTAACAAACTGGAATTAGATCGTTGGGACATTTGTCCTTCTCCCACAAATACTGTTTAGATTGGCAGCCTGTCTTGACCCAGAGCAGCTGAAGCAGAGGGGTCGCTCCCGGTTTCACCCTATTCTTAGAAGTCAGATTCCTAGCAAGTCCTATTGACTTAACCTCAAGGTCAAATGGTCTGTACACGCCAAAAAAGGCCTGAGGACTTTGAGCGTTCCCCATCCCCGCCTCTAAGATTAATGGCACAAATATTGCTCACGTCTCAAACTGAGCCCTCCCACCGTGCACTCCAACCCATCCGTGAGTCCTGTCAAGTCTAATTTCAAAATATATTCACTATCCTACCAGTTCTGAAGCCCTTCCTCGCCGCCATTTCTCATCTTGGTCATTAAGATAACATGCTAACTTGTCTCCCTTCAGAGAGAAGGTGACCAAGGTGACCCTGACCTAGGCAAATCTTCCTCTACGAGCTCTTCTCCCTCCCTCCCTCCCTGCCCCTCCCTCCTGTTTCTCTCTGCTCCGCCCGCAAGGGCTTTCCTCCTTTCAGGTTCTGAGCCTTGCACTTGCTTTTTCTAAACCTATGATGCTCCTCCCTTAGAGAGTCAACTCTCACTTCGTTCAAGTCTCCACTTAAACGCTCATATCTCAAGAGGGTCTCCTTGGCTCCTTACCTAAACAACAGCCCTCTTATCTCTGTCCCTTGACCTTCACGGTTTCTATTGATAGCATCATCTAATATATCCATCTTCATTTGTCTCCATGGAGATGTAAACTGGATAAAATCAGGGACTTTCTTTGTTATTGTAATTCCTTAGGGTTTTAAAAAATTACTTTTTTCTTTTTTTTTTTTCTCTAAGGGCAAATGTATTACAACCTCTAATATACCGCAGATGCCTAGAACTGTACCTGTCACATAGCAGGTGCTTAATAGAAAAGCATTGAATAAGTGAAAGAATGAAATATAAAATATAGGAATCTGGACTCAATGACAGCTATGATATCAACAAATACACACATTTACAGATAGCTACCCAGCGAGTTAAACTAGTCAGTGTTCAACGCTTCTGCCAATCTACTTGGCTTTCAAAATAAAATATATTTTCTCAGAGTAAGAATACATTAGATAAATTGTTACGATTGTGCCCCAGAATACTGTTATTGTTATTAATGAAAACTAATTTAGATATGCTGCCAGAAGCGTAGTTTTAGTTTATTAGCTCTTTGCTTAGGAATTCTGTGAGAAAATACTTGTTTTCCAGTCTGTCATTCTTTCTCTATTCGTAGCATTCACAGATGGAACAAGGCACAGGGAAGGAATCATACTGTGTGTTATTAACAGTTTTATAACCATGACAATTCCAGTTTTGAATCTCTAACTAGCCATGTGACCTGATCAAAGTGCTTACCTTACCTGTTAGTTGGGACCAAATACTTGAGATAATCAGCTTAGGAGGAGGAAGAGTCTATTTAGGCTTAGGATTTTGGAGGTTTCAGGTCATGTGGTTCTGTTGCCTTTGGCCTTTGACAGTGCAGTATACCTTAAGAGGGAGCCTGTGGTAGAGGAGCTGCTTACCTAATGGCAGCTAGGAAGCAAAGATTTGGAGAAAAGTATAAGAGAACCCCCAGTCCCCTTCAAAGCACACTCTTTCTTCCAGTAGACTTCACCTTCTAAAGTGTTCACTAAATCCCCACAGCATTAAGGGCTGGTGTCCAAGCCTTGAATACATAGGCCCGTGGGGGACATCCTAGATCTCTGTTTTACCAGTTAAGTGAGTTAATAATGTTGTCAAAATCAAGTGTGATCAGGCTGTGAAGCACTTAACATATCTCCATATTTGGAAGTGTTCAATAGGGGCAAGAGTGATCAAGGAAGTAACTTTTTGGAGAAAGTAGAATTTTAGTTGGACTTTGAAAATCATGGATATTACACAAGAAACTGCTGATTCCTTTTACCCCAAACAAAGTTCTTTTTCTCCCAAAGGTTTATAGGGAAAGTTAAGAAATTCATTATCGTAGTCATAGTATTTAATATTTGCAAATCCTATGTGAGCATCATTTTATTATTAATCACACATTGCAAATGAGTCTCCAAAGCAATTCAATGACTATTAACTAGATTCAATTTCATATGACTTGATTCAGCTAGTTTAGAAAATTTCCTATGCATTGTTAATTTCTGTACTTTATAGTACATTTTGTATTAAAATACCCTTAAGACCATTTCTTTCAGGTAAATATTATAACTTAAACAATTACTTTGACATCTTCATTGAGATTTAATTCACATACCGTAAAATTCACTAATTTAAAAAGAATAAAAATGTGTCGTACACATATCAACTACTCACAATGAATGTATTCATTATATAGCACACACATACTAATAAAAAATTAACTTAGATCTTTTTAAAAAAGCAAATTAGTTTAATAAACATTTAATACCCTTAAAGTGTGTATTTTTAGGGATTCCCTGGCATGTTATAGAACTATGCGCCCCTTGCTGTCATTTGAGCTAATGACATCTGTCTCATGCATATTTAACTGCCTTCTTTGTGCTTCCCCAAGTACCTTGTATTGCCGTATAATGTAAGGGTAGGAACTTTCTGAATACTTGATTAATGCGCAAATACACATAGTAGGTTACATCAGTTATCTAATTTAATCTTCATATAGCTCATTGAGGTAAGTACTGTTGTTATTACCATTTAACAGATGAGGAAACCAAGATTAAGAAATTTAAGGAATTTATCTATCTAAGCTTTCCTA
>RJWM01033911.1:0-20175 GCA_004363535.1 Dasyprocta punctata
AAAAAAAAAAAAAAAAAAAAAAAAAAAAAGAAAGCAAAACAGGGCTTCAAAATAAGATAATAGGAACTCAATAATGGCTATCATAATATATTTTGTTATCTTTGAAATAATTATTTATGCCATCAAATATAATAAAATTAGACAAACTGAAACAGAATAAAACCAAGCTAAACAGAACAATGAAAACAATATGGGATTGAAATCACGATAATAGATAAACAATAGCCACTGCCTTCCCTTTTTAGAAACATCCTCTCCTTTCACTTTCACAATATGAATTGTGTATTTTGGATCCCACTAACTCCTTTAGTGTTTTATACTAGGGAGACAACATAATGTTCATCCACGTGATTCTGAATCATTTCATCCATGAGCATGATCTCAAGTTGTATTCATTTGCCTATGAGGTTATCTTTCTTTATAGCTGAGTAGCTTTCCATTGCATAAAAATGCCATGTCTTTCTTGTCAACTGTGAAGCTAATAGGCAAGCTACTCGCACTTCTTTCTGGTTCCTTGTCACATATTGTTCTCTCTCCTTTGATTTCCAGTCTATTAACCCCTCTTCTAGTTAAATGTGTTTCTTGTATAAAGCATACTGATGGATCCTATCTCCTGATCCACTTTGCCTGTGTTTCTTTTTATCAGTGAATTGAGGCCATCTACATTAATGGTTATGGCCAACATGCACTGGCTCATCCCTGCCATGCCACTTTCCTGCCATTGGCTGCCTACTTTTCCTTTCCATTCAGCTGTCTACCCTGCTCAGTGATGCCCCTCTGCCACTATTTCTGGAGCTGTGGTGTTTTTTATCTCTCTCTAGAATGTCTTTCAGTATTCTTTGTAGGGTTGGTTTGGTGGTCATGAATTCCTTCAGTTGTTCTTTGTCATGGAAGTGTCATGTTTCCATGTTAATTTTGAAAGATAGTTTTGCAGGGTACGTCAATCTGGGTTGGAAGTTGTTTTCTTGTAGAACTTGAAATACTTCACTCCAAGCTCTTCTTGACTTAATGGTTTGTGTTGAGAAGTCTGCTGTGATTCTGATGGGTTTACCTTTATAGGTGATCTGTTTCTTTTCTCTAACACTTTTTAATATTCTGTTCTTGTGTTGAATTTCTGGGATCTCGATTATTATATGTCTGGGTGTAGACTTATTTTGGTTATGGCTAACTGGAGTTCTATAAGCTTCACTTATCCGAATGTCACTTTGTTTTCCCATGCTTAAGAAGTTTTCTGATACTTTTTTCTGTATTTAGACTTTTAATGTCATTTGTGTTGACCCCTGCTTTTTCACTCACACCTTTTATTCTTAAATTATGCTTCTTTGGGTTGTCTTGCAGCTGTTGAATTGTTACTTCCAGGTTCTTTGTTATTTTTAAGAGATCTTTCCCTTCACAAACACAAGCTGCAAAACTGTCTTCAAGATTTGAAAGTCTATTTTCAGTTTCTTTCAAGTGGTTTTGCCAGCTTTCAATGGAGTATTTAATTTCCTGGATATCTCTTTAAATCTGTTTCATGTATTTTAAATTTTTTTGTATTGTTCATTCAAGGTTTCCCTCATTTTCCTATGTGCCTCCATTTTTTATCTATGTCTTCTTTAGAGATGTTTAGCAATTCTTTTATTATGTTTTTCATTTCTTCTTTTACCTGAGCTAGTATTTCTGTTCTAATTTCTTTTATAGCCTCATGAAGTTGTTTCTTTATTTCAGTTGCCATTACTTCAGAAACTTCAGGTGTGTAACTCCCAGTCTCTTCCATGTTTGCATCTCCTGGACTTGCTCTGCTTGGATTGGAAGCCAGAGACTGTCTTTTGCTTCTTTGTCTTGACATATCCCTGGGTTCTTCTGGACAATTGGGTACTAGGGTCCCAGGCACTTCTTGCACTGGCTACAGTTTCTCTGAAGGGAGACTGTTTGGTTCTTCTAGACAGTGCTGGCTACAAGTGGCCATGGGGTGTACAGGTACAGTGCTATCTGCTGGTTTTCCCAGCCTGTGTTGGCTCCCTGATGGCTGGTGGAGTGCACACAGGGCCAGGGCTGGTCACTACCTGTGGCCCTGGGCTAGTCACAGGGAGGGGGGATCCTCCACTACCACCCCTGGAGTGTATGCTGGCTGCTATCTCCAGACCCCTGACCAAGCTGGCTACCCACAGTGACACTCCACGCTGGCCACTAGGATGCACGTGCAGGCAGTGCTCAAGCAATTTCCATGGTCTGCACCCAGCTAAAAGGTGCTGGAGGAATCCAGCAGCAGTTCTGGTTTGGGACTTATCTGGCCTGACTCCAAAATGGCTCCCAGCCAATCACTCTCACCCACAGGAGGACCGAGTCCTCTGCACTCACCACCAGCCAGTGACGTCTTCCAGGTCAGCCACTCCCCTCCATTACCACTCCCCTCCAATGCTGCCTAGCTTTGCAGAGGCCTCCAGGGTCACCAGCTACCACATCGCCTTGATTGTGTGTCCCCAGGTTCCAACAGCTCCTCTCACATAGTGGGTCTGGCTCTGGGTGAAGGTGCCACCAGCTACCATCTTTTTCTTCGTTTAAGTTTTTCTTTTTTATTCTTCCTGTGGGCTTAAATTCTCACTTTGGGTTCTTTCTGGGTCCAGGGGACCCACTTCCCACTTCCTTCCTTCTTGTCTTCCCCACGATGCTATTTTCCAGCATCTGAACTGTATCTCTCAGAGAGGCTGTTTACTCTGCTGCTTACTGTTCTTCCATCTTCCCAGAACCCCCTGAAATGTTTATCTTAACCAAGAGATCTGATTAACTTTTGTGACCAAGTTAATGGTCATTTCATAAGACTGCAAATGTTAGTCATATCTCCAACTTTCAGTACAGCTCCTACTTTGTACAGGATTTCTTTCCTGCTTACATGGATAGAAAAAAAATTATATCAATGCCTTATTAAAATACATCTAGTTTATAGTAGTAGTGAAAATTGCATGCAGTGAGACTCCCAATTATAAAAATCACTAAAATTTTTAATATACAAGTATATATAAGCTTATTTTATATATTAGCTCCCTTTGCTTAGGATATTATCATGAATTTATGGCCCTTTAGGGATACAAATTTCTAAGTATTACTATCATTATTGGATATTCTTAGGAAGTAACTTTAACCAGACTGAAGCACTCTTTTTGATTGCTCCTGGCATCTTCAGAAATATTACTCCTTTTAACAGAATAATTTAAGCCATAATTAAATATTGTGATTTTTTTTCGTACCCTTAGGCAAGAATCAAATGACTCCAGTGAGATTTGCATCCTTTTAGTAGAGAACAAAATTAGAATGCAAACCAAATCTGGATCCTAAGGATACACTAAAGAAAGGATAATGGACAAAAGGTGTAAAATGCTTTTAAGTTTTACTTTTTTTTCCAGCAATGTCTAAACCAGAAAATTGTACACATATTTAAAAATATAACTAAGCTGATTTTTCCAAGTTTTTTATTGCATCTTTGCTCTATTTTTTAAATAGTGTGTTATTTTTATCAACCACTGGGTTTTTCTTCTACATTAAGATCTCTAAAGTTCAGCAAAGATACCTTTCAAGAGAGTAAAATTTAAGATTCCACGCTGCTCATACAGCCAAAGGATGTTTACAATAGCAAACTGAAAGTAGTGTTAGAAAAAAATTCGTAGAACCAAAATACATCCCAAAAGTGAAGAGATTTAGGAAACAGAGAATAGTTCATGATTTTGATTACTATAATAGTGGAGCATCTATGCCTGTAATCCAGATATAGAAGTGCTACTCTTTCTTCTTTGAATAAAACGCAAAGCTTAGAGGTTGGAAGATTCACTGGAAAGAAAAAAACAAACACTACATGAATCAACTCAACTAGTTGCATAAGAATTCATAGATAATGGTGCTGGATAAATTAGTCTTACCTATGGGAAATCTCTAAGCACTCATACAGTACAAAAATATTTCTTTCAAAACCATCTGTTTGTTGAACTAGTTCCATAAATGATTCAATTATGTTATTTTCATTATACACTCTTGAGTATGATATTTTATATAAAGAAGACAGAGGCAGTGGCAGAATGTTTTTAAATCTCCTTAAATTTCACCATTAAAAGCAGACAAACAACTAGAACAGCAAATTATAACAGATGATCAACATTTTCAACAAACTTAGGTGGCAAAATGTCCTTATGCATCCAGCCAGGTATAAGTATACCCTTAATAGCTACAAAACATGAATACCGCCTGTGCCAGAAAAAGCACAGGAAATCAGCAAAGAATCCTATAGACCTAAAACCCCTAAAATATACAACAGGAAGTCATTGGGAATTGCACAGGGCCAATGTGAAAACAGGAGCTGACAAAGGATGGGGTTTTGCTTAGTTGAGAGTAGGCGAGCACAAGAGCCCTGATGTATGTTCTGAAGAAACTCTTCCATGGAGTCTCAGAATCAACCTCTAAAGCTTCCTTCCAGGATGAAATTCAACACTAAAGAGTAAATTCTACAAATAAAAACCGAACTGATGAATACAAAGGAAATAGAAAAGAAGGGAATAAGGATGAAAGCAGAGCCAGAGGACCTTAGAAAGTAAATTCTCAGAATTTTAAAAACTGTGCAAAACAATAGCATTGGATTTAGGAAGTTAGAAAAGTTACTTTAACCCACTCTTTTAAAATCTTAAGAAAAATTTCATACAAAAATACACAGAAAAAAGGAATGGTGTCCACTTCATATTAAGTATTCTACAAAGGAAAAAAGAAGCTAGATGTGTAATCTGTAGAGCTAAGGTTAACACTGCCAGAAAGCTGCTTTGAGGATTTGCCAAGCCAGCTTGCAAAAGAAAGCAAATCACTAGACATTTTAAACCGTGCGTTTATAAATAATGTTAAGTTATATAGTGTTTTGGACATCCACATACTTTACAGTTTTATCTAGCCTTTAGAGTTGGGATGATTAAAATGATTAGGAACTAGTACCCCTGCTTTGTAACTGAAAAAAATGAATTTCTTGAACTGCTACAATGAAAGTGTATCATAAAATAATGTTCCAAAAAGGTATGAAAACTAGAGTATTTCAAAATGAATTAAACACATTAGATAAAAGTGATAAAAGAGATGAAGAATCAAACAAAATCAAAATCAAAAATTAGGGATAAAATGCAGGGGAGATCATAAGTAAAAGAATAATTTCAGAAAAAATACTAAACTAGAAAAATACAATAGTACAAATAAGTAAACACAAGAAATTTAAGATGTAAAAGGGAAAGACATTTTAAAAATCAAAAAGTTATAAAATTAAAACAATGAGATGCTACTACACATTATTAGAAAAGATGAGGATCTGTAATACTGACAATGCCAAATTCTGGGGAGTGTTCAGACCACGAGGAACTCTCATTCACTGCTGATGGGAATACAAAATGGTACAGCCACTGTGGGAGACAGAAAAACTAGCAATGACACCCTTTAGTGTTTACCTACTATAGATGCTTAGCAGCTTTATTCATAATTGCCCAAAACTAGAAGCAAACAAAATGTCTTTCAGGGTGATTATTACTCAAAGTCGTAGTTTACATTAGAGTATACTCCTACTGTTACTCAGTTCATGCATTTGAACAAATGTGTAAAGGCCTGTATCCATCATTACAGTACCATAGTAATTTCACTGTCCTAAAATTCCTGATTGGATAAACATACTATTCCACACTTGTATCACAAGCTGTTTCACATTTGTATCACAAGCTGTATCAACACTAAAGACAAATGCGCTACCACTTAAATGTACCATAGTAAGTGGAAAAAGCCAGTCTGAAAAGGCTATGTATTTTGTGATTCTAACAATTCACATTCTAGTAAAAGAAAAACTATGGAGACAGTAAAATATCAGTCGTGACCAGGGATAGGAGTAAGGGAAAGATGGACAGACATGACAGAAAGGAATTTTAGGACAGTAACAGTACAAAGACATTACAATGATGGATAGATATCATTACATGGATGGATTTTTAATGATGGATAAATATCATTTAAATAAATATTTAAACCCCTGGGACTATCTAATAGCAAAAGTACACCCTAATCTAAACTATGGGTTTTGAGTAATAGCCACAATATAATTCTCAAAACTATTAATGCTAATACAAAGAGAAATTGATATGTTTAAAGCTGACCAGTTATCTGAAAATATGTTTAAAAGCTTGACCTTAAATCTAAACAAGATTCAAGGAATGCCTTTTTTTCTTTCATAAAATAATTCTCCCAGCTAACTTTTGTTTTCATGTCATTGATTTTTTTTAATGAACCAGTCCTACAATCTTCTGTAATATCCCACATAATGGATTATCTGATTGATGCTTCAATAGACTCAGCTAAAACATTTTTTGCAGAAGTAAGTCAGTGGTAAAATTATGTACTCCTTATTCCACTGACTCAGGAGGCACTATCAGATACGTTAAGGTTGGTCATTTGATTAACATAATTACAGGCATATTTTCATTCTGAAGGTTTACTTTTCCCTTTATAAGATAGTAACCTATGGGATGATACTTCAAAACCTGTAAATTTCCTTTCTTGGTTTACCTTTGCCAATTAGTTTCAACATCTATTAACACTATGTTGTAACACTGCACTGCAAGATACTGATTTTCTAACATTACTTTCATTTTTGCATTTAGTACCTGACATGTCACATTGATAATTTTTTTTACTATATATTGTCTCAATCAATAGATACAACTATAACTAGTGTCACATGAGTACAAAAACCTCCAATGAGACCTAGGCAGACTGTAGAAAGTTGACTCCATTTCCCACACTCAACCCCTTATACCACCACACAAGGCAATCAGTTCTCAAGGAAGTTATGTTGATCAACAGCATTACTGTCTAAATTATTTGCAAATATTTCATTATTTGAGTTAATATGCGTGTATTGGGTATGCTATGTTCCCCCAAGTCCTCATATACTTTTGATGGGGGTAAGTCTGCTTATGTTTAGTTTGTTGTCTAGCACCGGGATTGGCAATGCACCTGCCCAGGGGTGGAGCCGACATACAGTTTAAATGAGGGGGGTCTCCCTCTTGCACTTCCACCTTCTCTCTCACCAGCGCGCTTTGCTGCTTGCAGCCGCCATGAATGGCTGCCCTGCCATGCCACGCTGCCTTGGAGCCAAGTAAATGTGGACTGAAACTCCCGAGAAACTGTAAGAAATAAATCTTTCCTTCCCTAATTTTGGGCATCAGGTATTTTGTCTCGGCAACAAGCAAAAAGTACTAAGACAATGCACGAACACAACTTTAAATAAATAAACATCATTAGTCTCAATACATAGTATTCAGATTATAAGAAAATACAGGGAATAGCTAAAAGCAGGATCATCAGGACATGGAATCACTAAGTAAATGACTATATGATCCCTACCTCCATACATATTGAGATGCCAAGTTTTCATATTTACCAATTAATTTATTTTTATTTTCTTTAATTTCTCATATGTTTAACATAAAGATTACATGGAGCTATATTGTCAAACTTTTGTGCAAGACATGTAACTGTAATTTGTGATTCCCTGGGCTTTTATTTTAAAAGCAGTCAGAAATAGCTACAGGTACAGGATTCCACAGCTTGAAAACTGTTTTCAAGGATAGAAGAGACCAGTTTCATCCAATGTGCATCCAAATGAGTGCATCCAATGAGGATAATGAGGGGAAAAAAAATCACAAAATGCAGGATAGTTAAGTGATTCTAGGGCAGAAGTTTATTCTAAAATTTGATCTCTTTCTTATATACTCACAAGAACCTCTGGCATAACAACTTTTCAAAAGAAGTCTTTCATCATCTACATTTAATTATCGATTCAATGTCTCTCACAATTTTTAGATGATAAACTCTCCAAAAGTTAAAACTTACCTATGAGTGCTGTATTTTAAGTGTTTAGTGTGTAACAGAAAACCAATTATTTTTATTGAATGGACAAATGAAAAATAAATAAAAAGCAAAAACATGGGAAAATTCAGCCCAGAAGTCATTCCTGACTGAGTATGGGCATCATCAGAATTTTCTTACATAGATGTCAAATAGCAACTTTTTCCTTAATATATTATGGTATCTCAGTGCTTCTTTGAGCAATCCCAGTTTTCTGTGAGGCTCTCAGGGATCCATGTCTTGCCAGAGGCAGTCAATCTCTCACAAAGATAGGATCCTGCCACACTGTGGATATTTCTCATATGACTATATGAAAGACGTTTTTACACCAAATGTATGGAAGTTTTCCTTATACCAACCAATTCTTTAATCTTCAACAACACCTGGATATCCAAATATGAATTCTGATACCAACTCCTAGAGCAAGTACAGACCCCAAAGGTTAAAGGTTCAGTCATAAAAATAACTGTCACCACTTCAGATACCAGTTGCGAAGGGGTGGGGTAGACTGCTCGTATTTCTGAATCAACTACAAATTTGAAGTTTCCCATGATGTTTCCCCAACACCAATAATTTGCTATAATGACTCATAGAATTCATGTGACTAATTCACTTACTATCACCTCTTTATTATGAAGGACAGTTTAGGAAAAAGCAAACCAAACTATGCACAGAGCAAGGTATGAGGGGAGGTACATAGAGTGCCTATGTCCTTTTCTAGATGTACTACTCTCTCAGAACTTCAATATGTTCACCTACCTCAGAGTTCTCCAAACCGTAGTTTAGAGGTTTGTATGGAAGCATCATTTATTGGTTATTGTTAATTAAACTTAATAGTCACCCACTCTCACCTTCCTGGTCAAAGCTTGGTTTTCTGGCAGTAAAGCACTATTCTGAAGCCACCTAAGATCACACCAAATGTCATCTCCTTAGTACAAAGTCAATTATACTTGAAAGGATCTTATTAGGAACAAGACATTCCTATCATCTTTATTGTTCAGGAAACTCCAAGGACTTAGAAAGTTTGTGGCAACAAACAAACAAATACATTTTTTCTTAGTATTATACTTGTGTTGTCATTCTTCTTCTTGCCTGAGAGATAAATACAATCAGTCTCAAATTTGGGTTGAAGTACATTGGTAAGTTGCAAGATAGAGCAGCCCTATGCTCCTAAGTGTCAACATGACCCTAATACTACACAGGAGTCTCTGTTTTTACTCACTAGAGTCCCAATTTAGTCATATCCTATGAGCCCGGTCTGATCTCTCTAGTAGAACATTGTTTGCAAGGTAATTCAAGAAGTTCTACATCATATTCCACATTTCTTTCAAGTAAATATCTCCAAACCAAATTCATACATTCTGAAAAGCTACCTTTAAAAAGCTTTTTGCCTATGTAGTGATACCCCTTTCCATGGTTGGAGCAGCCCTAGAAATTTCCCATAAATCTGATATACCAAGATTTTAGGTAGCTAAAATTTATGTCTACTATATGCTAGGCATTGTACCTAGTGGCTTTGTATACCAATTTAACCCATGAACCTTTGAAATAAGCACCATTACTTTTTCCACTTTCTAGATTTTAAGAAAATTGAGGCACAAAGTGACTTATCCAAAGTATGTAGCATGTAGGGTATATAGTGAAGCCAAGTTTTCATTGCTAGGAGCCATAATCCAAACTCCAATCTCCTCACACGATGCTAGTAGATCAGATCCTCGTATGCAGATTGCTGGACTTTTGTTAAAATTAAATCCCTCATGTTATACTAAGTGGATGCAATAGGTACAATATAAAATACATATGATAATATGAAACTATTCCTTTTTATAAGAAATGTTGGGTTTTAATTTCTTTCCTACAATTCTTTCCTTCTGCCCATTCATCCTTCTATCTATCCTCAAAGAGACAATCTTGAGAAAGCACATTTTTCCCATGAGTGTTGATGAAGGCAGGGGTGAGGAAGTTCATTGGTAATAAAAGTGCGAACTCCAGAAAATAATCTCACATCAATTCCTACCAGATGTGAAATTTTAGGCAGATGGAAGTCACAGAGCATCCAAGGATTTGCACAAGAATGACTATCCTACAGTGTGAAATACGGAATTTAAAATGTGAACACTTTTCCCTAATAAATCTCCTGTTGAAATAAGACAATATATGTATGACAATTGTCCTTCCCTTTGGAAATGGAGGTGGTATCCTAGGAAACTGTTTCCATGCAGCAAAAAATAAAGCCACTGGTATAAAATTTATGTCTAAGAGGTAACCATCAGGTAGACTATACACATACATTTGTTTCCATGCCACCAAAATATCTAATCTTCTTTGGTCAAGACAGACTTCTAATTGATTTGTATGCACTAGGGATGATGTGATCGAGAATGCTTCTGTTTACCCAGTACTAATACCAGTAACCTTTTCTATGATAAATAGCAAAAATTGTATTCATATGCCCTTATGAGTTGGTTAGAAATGTCAACCTTCTATTATTAATGCATTATCCCTGCTTGTCATCTTCTTAGCCGCTGACACCTAAAGGGATGGCACCACCCTCAAATATGCCTGTGCATCTGGCTCAGATAATGAGCCAGTTAGCTGTCCCTAACCCTGTCAAGTCAACATTAAAAAGACACTGGCAACTAAATCTTGTTTAAGACGAAGTAGATGGAAGGAACAAAAGTGAGGCAATGATTGCCTGGAAAACCACGGAACCATAACTTTCCTATAATTCATGGGGGTAACTCAAAAAGCAAAACCTCGGCACTTAAATATGCAGTAGGGTGTTATAAGTAGGGCATCACAGTGTCTCACTGAAACAGGATAAAATAACTTGTAACCTTTGGGGGTTATCATCACCACTGCTAGATTTCCTCAGCAAGTTAAAGAGAAAAAACTTTTTTATATTTCTTATCATTCTATACCCCTACTCAATATCCTTCACTCCATAAAGAGTGCATTCATTGTTTTTAGCAGAGATTGCCTCACTGTGATCTGTAGTCTAGTCATTTATCTTACTGTTTATACACTTATTGCTTATGGCTGTTTTCATGCAATAACTGCCCAGTGGTTGCAACAGAAATCATATGACCCCCAAACCTACGATATGTGTTAGCTACCTCTTTAAGGAAAAATTGCCAAGCTATAACTTAAATTCTAGGATTAGTTTTTCAATCTGGACAGGATGAAATAAACATCTTTCACTGTCTCTGCCACTGAATTAAATTATAAAACCTGGGCAGCATACATAGGGAATCTGTTGGAGAACTGTGAAAAGTAAATAGTGGCAGATCCCCTCACAAATAGAGACTATTGTTGGGGAACATAATATGGCTAATTTTGCATATTTCCCTATGGGATAAAAGGGAGGTTTAGGATTATTGGTACCACCCATCTGAGATTTCCCATTAACTCTTCTAAACATAGGATCACCTATGCCCTCTTGAGTCATCACAGGATTATATTCCAGGACAAGATCCTACCTAGCATATGATCATGTATGCCCTCTTGAGTCTGAGTCTTCTGCTGAATTGTAATCCTTTACTAGCCCTACCTATCAGTAATAAATAGTGGCAGCTTTGGGAGTAGAAAGATCTGACCCAAAGACATTGACTTCCCAGCCATTGATGGAGTACTACACTTGTCTCTGTTTTTTATTCTTCTCACTGTACTTTTATTTTTATTTTTTATTTTTTATTTATTTATTTATTTTGGTGGCACCAGGGATCGAACTCACAACCTCGCTCCTGCCAGGCAGGTGCTTAAGCCGCTGAGCCAAACTCTGGGTCCTAGTTTTTTGAGACAGTGTCACACTATGTAGTTCAGGCCAGCCTTGTGCTCATGTTGTAGCCCAAGCTGGCCTCGAACTCACAATGCTCTGCCTACCTCAGCCTCCCTAGTGCTGGGATTAAAAGCGTGCACCACCATGCCCGGCTTCTCACCGTATTCTTAAAACAGACAATCAGGACTCTTTGCTGGGTTCCCGATAACTATAATTCAAAGTACTAGCGCCTTTTGAGTCTTTTAGCCAGAAAGTCGAGACCTTAGTTTTTATACTCTGCCTTGGATAGAACCATAGTACCAACTTGTGGGGCCAAATGACAGGAATTCTGACTGGAAGGGAAAAAAATGGCAAACCTGGCAGATGAAAAAAAAATTAGAAACATTGTAGAGATTGAGAAACTTGTGACAGCAACTCCTTGAACTATTTCATTAACTTTTGGGGTTAGCTGTAGCTAAACATATGTGAATAAGATTCTAATTGGTTCATAAAAACTTTTGAGAATTGAACTTTTCTCCTCCCACATACAAATCAACTCAAAACAGATTGAATATTTAAGCATAAAACATCAAACTGTTAAATTCCTAGAAGAAAATATAGGAGAAAAGCTTCATGACACAGATCTTAGAGATGATTTCGTGGAAAAGACATCAGAAGCACAGGTGTCTAAAACAAATGAGTGTGGTTGCACTGAAATAAAAAGCTTCTACATAGCAAATGAAGTAATCAATAGAGTGAGAAGGCAACACACAAAAGGAGACAAAACATTTATAAACCATATATCTGATAAGAGGTTAATATCCAAAATACATTAAAAATATTCCTACTAGCTTAATAGCAAAAACACTGGTGGATGAAAAAAGGCTAAGGACACGAACGTTCATTTCTCCAGAGAAGTCATAAAAAGTACCAGAAGGTATACAGATAAAATGTTCAACATCACTAATTAGAAGAGAAGTGCAAATTAAAATCACAATGAGATATTATTTCACAACTGTCAGAATAACTACTGTTAAAAAACACATGTGTTGGCAAGGATATGCATAAATTCAAATTCTTGTACATTTTTAAGGGGAAGGAAAAATAGTACACCCCCTACAGAAAACAGAGGTTCCTCAAAAAATAAAAATAAAACTACCCTATGGTCTGCCAATCTCACTTCTGGAAATTTATTCAAAAGAACCAAAGTCATGGTTTCAAAAAAAAAAAATACTTTCACTCCCATTCTTATTGTAGCACTACAATATTGCTGTGATGTACAAAAAACTTAAACATCCAAGAGCATATGAATTTTGAAAATGCAACACTAGTCAGCTTAAAAAAAGAAGGAGATTGTTCAGTATGTGACAACACCTTGAAGACATCAAGTAGAATACTCTAGTCATGGAAAGATACATGACATAATTTTACTTATAATGAGGTACTGAAAATAGTCATACTCATAGAATCAAAGAGTTTAACAGTGGTTACCAGGAGCTGCAAAGAGGTGGAAACAGAGAGCAGTTACCAATTAAGGGGCAACATGATTTGGTTAAATCAGATGCATGAGCTCTAGGGATCTACTATACAACATTACACTTAAAATCAATAATAATGTATCAGACACTTATGTGTTTGTTAAGAGGATAGATTTCGTAATAAGTGAGTGTTCTTATCACACGAAGGTAAAATTTAATAACATTAGAGAAAACTGAGCTACAGACAGACCTCTACCCAGTTCCCAAACTGATCCCTGACTGGAGTACAGGTGGAGTTTAAGGAGTCCGCGGATTTATAAATTCACTATGCTGCAGCCAATAAATGAAGTCATTGGTTCCGACAACATTTATCAATGGGATGAATCCACTTGAAAATAGGTTAGTGAGTTACTTAGCAATGGAGGAATCAGATTTTCATCATCTCAAGGATGAACACAATCAGATGTTTCTGCCTCCTGGTGCCATGCAATAAGAAGTACATAGAATTCATAGCCTATAAAGCATTCTCGCCAAAATATTAAGCCAGAATAAAATCAAATATCTAAAACTAATATTTATTTTGAGGAAATTGGAAAGCAGAAAATATGTTAAGTGACACTATAAGGAAGCAAACAAACAATTCTAAAATTAGTACCAACTGCAAGTGTCTGTAGACAAGTTGTCACAGTCTTCAACCATGGCTGCATAGAGAATGAGAAAGACTCTCAAACATGAGATTTTAGTTCAGTCACCAAGAGGATGCACAGGAATCGCTACTTCAGGAAAAGAGAGCTTAAGAGAAACAGCAACAAACTGAAACATCTGAGGTTATTTATTTGTAACTCAAGGACATGAGAAGAAAGGCATTTGCAACATTTTATGTAGGAGTTTGGATCAGGGAACAGGGCCAGCATGGGATGACTTGCTATGTGACACAGGTTGACCTAGTTGAAGCAACCTTATCAGAGCAGAAAGAATGCAATGACCAAAGCAAACATCTCTGAGAATAAACTGCCTACTGACTGTTGTCCTACAGATTCTGCTCTAATCATGCATTCCAGGAGTCACAAACTGTTGTCCTCAAAGTCCCTTTTTTTTCAAATTCACTTCAAATATTCCTTTGGCCAGAGTCTCCACATGACAGTTACTGAACAAATGTTGCAAGGAATCAAAATGTCATAAAAAGAAAAATGAGAATGGATACAGCATAGATGAAAAAGTTCTTAGGAAACATAATTATAGAATATAATATATCTTATTTGATGTCTCAGTTACTTTTCCCATTGCTGAGACAAAATACTCAACACCCAAAGTTAAAGGAGGAAAGGTTTATTTAGCTCACAGTTTGTAGAAGTTTCATTCCCTAATTGGCTGGCTCTAAGGCACGATGGCACATGGTAGAGGGGCAACCATTCATGGCAGTGGAAGATACCAAAAGCAACAAGAAAGGAGAGGAGAGCAAGTTTCTTTTCATTCCTTTTATCGTATGCAGACTACCCACCATAGGGCAGGTATAGTACTCAAGCCCTTAATCCCAGCATTGGACCATGAATCAATCATAAACTATAGATTCAACCACCTCCAAATGCCTACTCCCAGTGACCCCATGAGGCTTTGGAAGGACATCCAGACACAAACCATAACAATCTGCCATTGGTCCCCCAAAAACCTCACGTATATTCCTTCATGTAAAAGGCACTTAGTCTATCTTTAAGTGTTCCCACAGTCCTAACAGTTTTACCATTGCTGAAATTTCCAAGTCTTCAATCTCTTCTGAGATGTAAGAAAAATCTTAGATTTGAGCCCCTGTACAAAATAAAAAGAAGTTAAATACTTCCGACATTCAATGGAACAAGATAGACATTTCCACTCCAAAAGTCACAAGCAAAGGAATACAAATGAATAGGAGCAAATTAAGTCCAAAATTCAGCTATGCAGACAAGAAGTCCTTTAGTTCCATGTGCAGCATTTGAGGCGATCTGTAGCAAGATGCGAACTCTAAAGGGCTTGGGCAGCACTGCCTCTAAGGCATGTCCACTGGTTACAGTTCCCATGGCTTCTCTCTTGGGCCAGTTTTGCACCCACCTTACAGCTATCCTTAGATGATCCATGCTCCTGGCTTCAAACTTCTAGGGTCTTCACTGCACCTTTGACTTCACAATAAAAACTTTACATATTTTCCTCTCAAGGGCACATTGTCTGGCCTCTCAGGTTTTCTGAAATCTGGGTGGAAGCTTTCTTGACTGCACAACTTCTTCATTTTGAAGGCTCCTAAATGCAGTGTCACACAGATAAAATCAAAGTCTGCTACCAGGAGCAGCACACAGGCTTCCCTCCTTCTTGGCTGTGGGGGTGAAGTGCCTAGAACTCTGGGTACTCTGAATCCAATTCCAAGGAACAAATTCTTTTTTTTTTTTTTGCGGCACCAGGGATTGAACTCACAACCTTGCGCCCAGAGGAACAAATTCTTTATGCCACCTTTCTGGAGCATGGTGTGATTGCTGCCATTCTGGAACATGGTGCTCCAAGGCTTTCTTTTCAAAGAAAAGTCTTTCACTGTTGCAATTTTTAGGGTGCAAATGGTGTGTTCCTGCTGCTTCTTGTGATGGCCTCAGGCCACCTTTCTATTCTTCTGTTTCTTATCAGCAATCATGATCTCTGCTGCTCTAATATTGCAATTCACAGCTTTACTGGAGCTTCCTTTCTGGCCAAACTCAAAAAGTTTTAAATGATTCTGCTGGGCTCTTTGCTTTTGATTGTTAACATAAATCTGGCTAAAAGCTCCTAACAGTAGCCATGCTACTGCCTCAACATTAGACTACCTTGAAATTTCCTCTGCCAAATTCATTAGTCTACTGCCCTTAATCTCAGTCTCAGGCAGTTTCTGGACATAAGCAAAATGCAGACAAACTTTCTTCCAAGCCGTAACACATATCAACTGGAGTCCAACAGCCAATGCAGTTCTTTTCCCCAGCAGAAATTTCCAGAGCCTGGTCTTTACCAACAGGGTTACTTCTAACCAGTCTTCCACACAAAACAGCCTAAGGCATTCTAGCTCTACTTTTTCAGCTGGTATATCCAAACCTTTCCAAACTCTCCCCAGAAGCCATTCCTAAAAGTTCCTGAGCCACATATTTAGGCAGAGTCACAGCAACAACACCACTCTTGGCCCCAAATTCTGTCTTAGTTACTTTCCCATTGTTGAGACAAAATACTCAACACCCAAAGTTAAAGGAAGAAACGTTTATTTAACTCACAGTTTGTAGATATTTCATCCCATAATTGGCTGGCTCTAAGGCAGGATGGCACATGGTAGAAGGGCAACCATTCATGGCAGTGGAAGATACCAAAAGCAACAAGAGAAAAGGGGAAAGAAAGCCTCTTTCCACTCATTATATTTTATGTGGGCTACCCACCCCAGGGCACATATAGAACTCACACCTTTAATCCCAGCATTGGAGACTATCAATCAATCACAAACTCGAGATTCAGCCACTCCCAGAAAGCCTGCCCCCCACGACCACATGAGGTTTTGCAGGGACGCTGAGACACAAACCATAACATTTGGATTCTGACTTAGAAAGTAAAGACATTCTTAAATCAATGATATTGGATGATACCATTAAATACAGACATGACAATGTCATTTTAGTTAAACAGAAAACATTGTTTTTAGAGATGCACACTGACTTATGGAGATGTAGAATGACAATGTTTCATAGTTGCTTCTTGTACTTGATAAAAGTTCTCAATTTAACTTTTGATGTTAATATATGGAAATTTATTCTACAATTCTCTCTACTCTTGCATTACTACTACATAGACTAGCACATTTTCTAGTCTCATATTTTTGTCTATATCTATAGTTGGTATTTTTGTATTGAAAATATTTTAAGAAGAATTGCTATTTCAGATATCATAAAGATATTTCTGAAGTCTGTCAACAACTTTGAAAGTTAATAAAAAATTTCAGTAATTCTTACTCCTATTCAAATATGTAATTATCTTTTTAAGGAGAATATTTTGAGGGCAGAAAAACGTATTTGAGGTGTAAGATCTAAGATGTTTTCTTTAAAATGCAGTCACTTTTCTTTTTGGTCTTAAAGGTCTTACTGCTTGCTATACGGTAAAAATAATGTCAGAATAAAATCAAACCTGGACTTCTCCAACCCGCCATTGAAAAGGAAAAAATATTCAGATAAAATAGGAAGTTGTTGGATTTTATAACATCCCCCTTATCCACAAATTTATCTTTTTATTGTTCTGGTTTCTTTATGAGGAGTTTGTTTCCTCTTCAGTAGTTTAGCCTAGGTCAGAACATAGCACACTTCCCTTACATCCCCAAGCAAAACTGAGGCAAGTCTGAAACATTTATTCAAGTTCTCATAGAAAATGGGGGGGGGGGAGGAAAGTAAAAACAAGTAGTAACATATCAGGGACTTAAAACAGCAGCATGAATACCTCTGGAGCATCTGTTACAAATGTAAACTTATGAACCTGACACTGGACTTGCTAATCAGTATATTCAGGAATAGACCCAGGAATTCACACGTTATACAACTTTGTGGTAATTCTTTTATGGACAAATATTTTAAAATTACTAAACTTGATAACTTCCAACTTCTGATTCAATTGATTTATAACAACCATTCTTAAACTTGATTACACATTAGAATCTGTAAGGAACCTTGTAAAAGTTCCAATACCCAGCCCTACAAATGACTAATTAAATCAGACTCTGGAGATAGGAGCCAGGCATTAGTAGTAGCTTTTAAAACTCCCAGATTATTCTAATGCACAGTCAAACTTAAGAGCCCTTAGTCTAGAATATAACATGACCCAGACACTGGTGTTTTTTTAAGGGCAACCCAAACGATGCTTAAGTTCTACCTGTACTTAGAACCAAAGAACCATGTGGTTTACATAAACAATTCCTCATATTCATTTTTAATTATGGATCTTCTAAACCATCTCATTGTCATAGCATGAATCACTCTTTCCCTACAGAGCGGGAATTACCACAAGCATGGTTTGGTGCTACATAATCCAAAAAAATAAGAATGCAGAAGGGTAAAAACTTTCCCTTCTACCCTTTGTTGTGTGCCTTCTGAGTTCTGATGTCCTACTTAATGATTAACCCTTTCCAAAAGTAGACAGTATCACTTATTGTAAGAAACCTCACTTCCCACCCATTTAGTCACCTTACCTCCAGTGCTCTCAAATCATGCCAGAATTTTCTACAAAGCAGTGACTTCAACATTTGACCATGAGATGCTAAGTTAGAAAATTGGCAAAGATATTTCATGCTAACTACATAAAGGAAAAATGTATTTGAGTATTAAGTAGCAAAAAA
The DNA here is from genome assembly GCA_004363535.1 of Dasyprocta punctata. Lineage (NCBI taxonomy): Eukaryota > Metazoa > Chordata > Mammalia > Rodentia > Dasyproctidae > Dasyprocta > Dasyprocta punctata. The sequence goes on from RJWM01033911.1 coordinate 18,482, forward strand.
TTACTAACAATGTGCATGTACACACATATGTGTAAATTACATTATGGTTTATAACTGAATGCATTATAGAGCACATGGTTCTTGAAGACTTCAGATACAAATTTAAAGGTTTTTGAGGTCTTCAAGTTCTCAAGAAGAAATTCATTCCTGAACACTGGCACCCTGAGCTACCAGCAGGGAGGTATCACCCTATTATGAAATTGCGTTCAAAATTTACACACCCATATTTGAACTCAGAGCCACCTTTTACTAGCTACATGATTTTAACAAGTTCCGTAGTCTATTTAAACTTTTACATTCTTATCTATAAAATGAGAATGACTATGATATCTGCCCTGCAGGACCTTTGTGAGAATCAGTGCATGTGATACATTGACAAGTTACTTAGCACATGATTCAAGGTCAAAAATGGATGGCCAATTATCTTCTTTAGAATATCCTGTGTTATTTAATGCCTTCATAATGTTGTTATACCATTTGCTTTGCCTTGAATGTCTTTTCCTCCTGGCAGCCTGGCTTTTTCATTCATCTAGTATTCATTGAATGTTTGCTCTGAAACAGTCCCTTATTAGTGAGAATAAAATGAACAAACCAGACACTCCATACACTGATGAAAAAACATCCCAAATTGACAAGCGCTAAGAAGGAAAATTAGTGAATGAAATAAAAGTGTACAGGAATGGAGCCTTACAGATGAATGGATAAAGAAAAGGTGGTATTTATATACAATGGCGTACTGCTCTGCCATAAAGAACAATAAATATTTGTCACTTGTTTTAAAAAAATGAGTGCACCTTGAAACCATAACGTTAAGTGAAATAAGTTAGACACACAATCTTAAATATCACACAGTTTCTCTTATGAGAAACATAAAATATAAATAAAGAGAAAATAATAGATAATAAATAGCAAGGAGATAGATAATAGATAATAAATAACAAGGAGATACATAATAGATAAAAATAACAAGGAGATAGATCTTTTGCAAAAGGAAAGAGAAAAAGGGATGGTGGGGGAAGAATAACGGAGTAGGGAGATGAAAACAAAATTAAGATGTGTTATGCACATGCATCAACACTCCATGAGGAATGTAATCATTATGTACTGTAAACCTATACTAATAAAAAGTTAAAAATTAAAAAAGAGAGGGGAGCCTCCTGTTTGATGAGGTATTACCAAACAGAAGTACAGGATAGGCATTTCCAGCATTGATTAGATGTTCTCTAGTTTTGTGACCTTGGGCTTCTCAGCCTCTGTACTTGTTTCCTTAGTACCTAGCAAATAGCATCATCAGGAAAATTAAATGCTGTGCGATCAATATCTGGTATATAGCAAGTACTTAGTAAAACTTTAATTTTATGAAAACCTGCCTCAATGTTACATTTTTTATGAAACTTTACCTGCTATTATGTAAGCCACTAATCAGTGTTGAATTAACAAAATGTTCACACACCACAAGTCGTAAGTCAGATACTTGCATCACCTTGTACTAAATTGTACATCAGCTTGGGAGGGTGGCATTTATTTTTGCCATCTAGTGTAAGGTTTTCATTTGAAATTGCATAAACTAGCTGCTTATGTAGTCTGGTAGCATTTAAGAGCTGCAATGGAAAACTTTGTTTTAACAGACAAAAGGGACTATCTTTGAGAATAGCCTTTCAAGTCAGTCCATCTTGACAATTTATTTTGCACCC
>RJWM01033912.1:0-20172 GCA_004363535.1 Dasyprocta punctata
GATATGGGCAAAATGTGAACAAATTTTTTTCCCAAAACACAACGCACAGCCTGTACCTCAAATTCCAATGAAATCTTTGTTCGTAACTCAAACTTCCAGAGCATAAACTTTACCGTCCACATTCCTATCATCATTCTTCTCACTGACTTTAGACAAGAATAGTCCATCGGGATCTGCTGACAGCATTCTAAATCTTCTTAAGTCACCGTCTCTAAACCTTTCCAAACTCCTACATGATAGCTCCAAAGGCTTGTGAACCACATTGTTAAGTAGAGTCACAGCAATGACTCACTTGTCCACTACTAATTTTCTGAATTAGTCAGCTTTCCAAATGCAAGCATTAATTGGCTCACATTTTTAATCTATGATCAGTTAGCTCCAAGTCATAAACATCATGGGACAACAATACTGGGTATAAAACTGTTCAGCTCATGGTGTCCACAAAGCATAGTAGAGAACAGTGCCAGAGAGAAATGCGCAGGGACCATGCGCAGTATCCAGCGCCTTCCCTCAGTGATCCACCCACACCCAGACCTACGCAGGAACATGTGTGCTTTATGAATATGCTAGGCATTTCTTAATCTAACTAACTTGGCATATCTGGATTCCTGGTGAAGATGAATACTGTTTGCATTCCATGTTTAGTGAGACACTGGGTTTCAAATGGATTCTCAAATTGTACCAAATCATGCAGTTAAGAAATGGTAAGAGATCAGTACCACCGAGGTAGTCATAAGCTTTCCTTAGCCAGTATGGCATTCTGTTACTTAAATAGAAGGTCATAAAGGAAAAAGGAAAAAGGAATGGAGTAAAAGTGATAAGAAATAATGGCATTATTAAGAGCACCTTAATGGATTTTATTATTTTAACCTGAATTTTAATGACAATGCCTTTTTTTTTTTCTTTGGTACCAGGGATCAAACTCACAACCTCATGTTTGCCAGGCAAGCACTTATGCCACTGGGCTATATCCCTGGCCCAAAAGAAAATATCTCTATTGGTTTATGAATCAAATATTATATAGAAATACTTTTAAACTTAGGCTGGCCCAAAAGACAATATCTTTATTGGCCTATAAAGAAAGTATTTTGTAGAAATAATTTTAAACTTAAGCACGATTCTCAAAATTAGTATCTTTTCTTAGTACTAAAACATTTCAAAGCAATGCTCTTCTAAAAATAAAAGCAATTTTTAATTTTCACTTCTATTTTAGTTTTCTGAGTTTTGTTAAAGCCAAATATGTTGTCAGAGCTTCTTTCACACAAGCTTTTGATTCAAAAGAAAAATATTGCCTACTTGTGTTTCACTCACTTCCAAACCAAAGAATCACTACTTGCAGTGCTGACAAAGTTGTGTGATTTATGGGAATATGATTTAAACTTTTATCTTTTTGAGTTTAGATCTATAATCCCAGTAGCAAAACGTAGCAAGATAGAAATGATTGGTGGTAAAGTCCAAGGAACTGCTCACCATGACATCCTTCACTAACAGTACCCAGTGAAATGTCTGAACAGCTGATCCTTCGGTTGTGAGGTGTAAATGGGCAAAGATAGCTGGAAGAATTGGATGAACTGCTCTGAGGGTCCACTTATGTAAAATAAATGCTATGGGAGACAAAATGAGGTCCATGTTTAAGTAACTAAAATATACTTCCTGCCTGATGATCCACAGGGTGTATTGACGTATTGAAGATTCTGAGAAATCCTACAGATAATTAATTCATTCTATGTTTTACATTTCAAGATTTTAAATTTTTATTGAACCAAAACCTACTATTTTTATTTAAAGTATCTTAACTTTCTGAAGAATGAACCTTTCTTGGAAAACACTATGAGAAGTATCACTTTGAATAAAGTCTAAAGCACGCTGGTGATTTCTATGTCACAGACTACCTAGACAAAGCTGATGGTGGCACTCAATTTGTCTCTGAATCTCTTCAAGTCTCCCTACTATATGCACAAAATAACTAGGATGTCAAAACAAGAAGATAATGTTTTAAAAGGCAAGGTTTGAAATTTAATCCCATAAACCACAAAAGATGAATAAATGCATTTAAATTCTGATAGCTACAAAGGTGACTGTTGTCAGCGTATGAGCAAGATAAAATGGAGAAATGTCTCAGAAAATGAATCTACTGTTTAATAGCTTCACAAAAACAAGAGATATACAGCATTAAAGCTAAAAAGTAATTGTCATCCACCCACCTAAAACTCAGAAAATCTGAATATAAAATAAGCAAGTGAAAAGGCTTATAATCAAATCCTAAGCAATATTAGCAGAAAAAAACACTCTACAAAAAATAGTCATGACAGAAAGACATATATAAAAGCCAATGAAAAATTTTATTTATGTTCTAAAACCAGCCTTAAAAATGGAAAGAATGGGGAAAACTATGAAAGTACCATAAATATCACCAGATTCTAGATACCTGGCCAAGATCCCCAATGCCCTGTATGAGGGACATGGGAAAAGGTGAAATAAGAGACAGAGACAAATTTAGTAATGCGTGACAGGTGCCTGAGAGGTCAGGATGGGCAAAGACAATGACTCTCTGACTCACCACTACTTATTGAGCTTATACACACATTTTTAAAAGGAGTAGTGTATTTTTCCTGAAACAGGATTGTAATTGTAATGGGCTAGTAAACAGAGAAAAGCATTCCTGCAAGTATGAGACAAAAGTCAATATGGCAAATAAAGCTGTTTGGCCCCAAGTGAAACTTTTACTACTGCTGCTACACTGCTTTAAAGATTCATGTCATCCTCCGCAGGTCTTATCTTTCCCCGTTGCCCCAGCATCACTAACTATAGGACTTCAACTGTGATTGGGATAAGCAGGGAGTTTCTGTGTTCTGGCTAAAGGGCAGGACAAGAATGGCCTCAGAGAATTTATAATTTGTGATCTCCAACAACCACAAGACAATGGTGGCAGCATATAAAATAGTTACAAGGAGAAGATATAAAACTTACAAAGAATATTAAAGAAAAATCTTTTCAGAAATAAAGTTCCCTACCCCCACACACATAATGTAGAAGAGCAATGGAATATTTCTTAAGAAAACTAAAAGATAGGAAGAATAAAATAATTCTATTTTAAAAATCAGTGATGAGTAGATTTAAAAACTGAATTTCCAGGGAAATGGAAGAGAACATAGGAGGCAAAGGAGATCCAATATCCACATCTAAAGAGTGTCTTAATAAACGCAACAAGTCAATGGAACAGAAAAGGTATTAAAAGTATGACTTAAATGACTGGCAATATAACTCAGTGATATAGATATCATTACATTTACTATGTCTGTTGTTTAGCAAGCCTGGGAAAGAATATGCCGAAGTAATATAGATTTTTTTTTCTTACCGGAGGAAGCAGAGCAAATATAAACATATGACAACAAAAGAATTCAAATTCTGGATCCAAACAGAATAGGCTTCAATTATAACCTAATTATAGCCTTTAGTTATAACCTACAATGTACCAAGTAAATTATGTTTGGTTCCAAGGATTCATAATGATATGAAAAAGTAAAAAACAAAACAAAAAAACAAAAAAACCCTCATATATTATCTGAATGGTCCTAAGAAATTTAAGTGATGATAAAGAATCAACTCTTTATTTTGGAAACTAAAAATTAAAATTTATGGCTCATTTATGAAATGTTGTATAAGCTTATGAATAAGTTGATAAGGAAAAATTTTGTATACATGATTTTCAGGCAAACAAAAAATAAGCAAATAAAAGTCATAATTTAGCAACCATGTGGTTATCACTTCTGGACAATTACTACCAAATAATTTTTAATATCATGGAAAAATAAGGTATTGCATGTCATCCTGTGAAATAGTTTCATCAAAAAATTTCCCCAACTATGCTCAACATTTGCAGCTAATTAAATGTAAGTGACCAAAGAAAATATATACAAATAGTATATGGATGAAAATTATCTATATTCAAACTGTAGGAAGATAATTAGGAAAACATTACTGTACATTTAACTGTAACAAAGATTGTTAAACAAAAAAGGTTGATGGAGGGAGAGCTATGGGTTGAAAGGGACACGGAAGATATTAAAACTAAAACATAGTCTTATTTTTTTATTTTAATGCACATGATCAAAGTAGCAGAGAAGGAAGATGAGGAGATGAAGAGACAGAAGAAAATAGATGGATAAAGATTATGATAAAATTGAAAAATAAATATTTAATAAAATTAAATATCATTATTAAATTGTCAATGTCTCTGAACACTTGCAAAAGATACACAAAGTTTCTAAGTTTCAGTTTCCTCATATAAATTGTGAAGAAAAGTATCGTACATATTATAGAAATTAAATGCAATAAATGCTTTCTAAGCAGTTATTAATAGTACTCAGTATTTCAGAATTAGTATATTTCTGAAATAATTCACCAGTAGCTGCAGAAGAATCTCAACATTAACTTTTTTACTCTTAAAAATGAGTTCTATTTATAATCATTTTAACTGAAAGTCATTTAGAGAGCAAACGAATTAACTCATTTAATGTAAGAATACCAGTGGATTCACACATTCACTTTTCACCTGTGGAAACTTTCATTCAACTCCTTGCTTCGGTCTGAGTGGAAATGAACTTAATGGTCTGCTTCATCAATGGCCACATTGTCATAACACTGCCATGCAAATCAGTGTAATTTAGTACAATTGCCATTCTGCCAGTCTTTGCTTAAATCTGGACAAAGAGCAAAATTAAAAAATTGTTTTACTGTTTTTCTGGCACACTGGAAGACCTGCATATTCAAGTCCTGTAGTCCATATTATTTTAGCGATATACAATGCCATATCAATGTTTCATTCAAGGCCTACACGCCCCAGAGCTAGGTTTTCCAAGATTTTCTAAACATTAGGATCTACCATAGCTATTAAGAAATATTTTGGCCCAGACTGAATCCTGTATTTCTGATCATTGGTTTCCAGCAGAACTCAGACATGACTGTTAAAAAATAAGCAAATGCTCAGATTATGTATTCTTGAGAATTTATTCTTTTGTTATTAAAAATTTTTAAATCATGGATTGGAAGTTTTGGAAACATTTGGGAACTAGCTAAGTGTGAAGAATTGCATGTCCCACTCCAAATCTATAAATCCACTGTGATATATGTCCCAAGCAAATAACACAATCCTGAAGAGATTTACAAAATGTGAAAATTTTATTAGATGCTTTTGCTTTCATTCCTTCCTTTCTCAATTCTACAACAAATTAATGCCTTTAGAAATTTATCTGGATACAGAATTATCTCATATAAAGTCTCCAAAGACATTCCATTGCATTAAAATAAACAATAAAACCCAGCTTCTTAGTTTAGATTATTTTTAACTTTAATTTTCTTATTTTTATTAAATTTATTGGTACAATTTAGCTATACAAAATATTGTGCATGGTCACTGGGAGGAAAGCAATCACCACCTTGTTACCTGTCCCTCCAAAATTTTTTTTTTATTCCAATAGCAAAATAGCCTGGGAGAGAATACAGCATAATAGTAATTCGATATTAAACTATAATTTATAAAGATTTTTGACATAAAAGAATCTCATTTAATACTTAGAGCAATTCTTTTCAGGGAAAATCATTAACATATTAAATAATTTGCTTATTATCTGTGCTCATATGTGATGAGGCTCTGATAGTATGATGACTCAAAAGAAAAATCTTATCATTGCATCACCAAGAAATCCCAGAAGTAAAATACACCTAAAAATTAAACTTAGCTAGAGCCTTTCTAACTGCAGTAGTTTGAGTGCTGAAGATCCCCAAAGGTTCATGTGCTAAAATACTTGATTGGGGCAGCTGAGTGTGATGAGCTTGCAGGATGAAGACACATGTGAAAACTCTCTTGGTTATGGAGGGATAACCACAAAGAAGATAAAGTGGTCTCTTCCTCTGTCTCTGCTTCTTGACTGATGATGTAGTGGTTTGCCTCTGCCACATGTTCCCACCGTATTTTATCTACTGCCTCATCAGAGGTCCAGGATAATGTGGTCACTTGATCAGGAACTGAAATTTTCAAATGCATCTTTTCTCCTTAGAAGTTAGTTATTTCAGATATTTCATTATAGTGTAAGAATGATGATGCACTGCCCTTAAATGAAATAATTGATCTAATCAGACTGATTGTCTCTCACAGAGCTGAGTGATTATTTTTCATATTCTCTGATGGTCCAAGACCTCCCTCTTAATTAAAGATAGATTTTTTAATATTATATTATAACAAAGAGACCATTTTGAAACACTTAGGGCAATAAGCCATAGAAAGGTAGAAAGATAACATTTTTTTTAGGTTAGCAAAGTCTTGAGGCATATAGACCTTCAATCAGCCATACCAAACTATATCTATACTCAGATATATAATCATCAAGATTCCAGAAATTCAGCACAAGAAGAGAATATTAAAAGCTGTTAGAGAAAAGAAACAGATCATTTATAAAGGAAAGCCCATCAGAATCATGGAAGACTTCTCAACACAAATACTCAAGTCAAGAAGAGTTTGGAGTGAACTACTTCAAGTCCTGAACAAAAGCAACTTTGACCCACATTGATGTACTCTGCAAAATTGTCTTTCAAAATTAATAGAGAAATAAGATGCTTCCATGACATGAACAACTGAAGAAATCCATGACCAGAAAACCAACCCTACAAAGAGAAATGAAAGACATTCTAGATGGAGACAAAAAAGACCAAAATTATAAGAATAACAACATAAAGAAAGCACCTGGGAGTTTAAGCAAATAAACAAATGGGAAAAGCAGGAAGCCAACAGAAAGAAAATAACATGAAAAGATAAGCCAAAGCATATCAGTTATAACCATTAATGTAAAAGTCCTCAATTCACCAATCAAAAGAAACAGACTGGCAGGATGAATCAAGAAACATATCCAACAACATTCTGCATGCAGGAAACACATTTACCTCAACAAGAAATGCATAGCCTGAAAGGCAAAGGATGGAAAATCATACTCTATGCAACAAGAACTCAGAAAAAAGAAGGAGTGGCTATTCTGTTTGCAGACAATATGAACCTCAAACCAAGAATAATCAAAAGAGATAAAGAACATCACTATATACTTAATACAGAACACTTCCAGAGGAGGAGATATCAATCATAAATATACATGAATAAAATATGTGGGCACAAAACTGTATAAGACAAATATTAACAGACATGAAAAGTCAAACGATCAATAACACAATTACAATAGAGAATTGTAATATCCCACTGTCACAAAGACAAAACAATTATACAAAAATTCAGTAAAGAAATATCAGAACTGAACCAAACCTGTGAACAAATAGACTTGGTAGATGTTTACAGAATATTCCAACCAACAACATCAGAATAAATAGTCTTCTCAGATGCACATGAGACATTCTCTAAAACAGACAACATTCTAGCCCATGGAACATGTTTAAGTAAAGCTAAGGAAATGAAATTACCCCATGCATATTATCTGACCATAATGCAATGAAACTGGAAATTAATGGCAAAAGAAGTTACATAAACATATGGAAATTCAACAACAATGTTCTAAAGAACCAATGGGTCACAGATGAAATTAAAGAAGAAATTTTAAAATATCTGCAATTAATCAAAAATGCAGGTTCAAAATACCAGAACCTGTGGGATGCAATGAAAACAGTCATAAGAAGGAAATTTGTATCAGTAAATTCTCACATCAGGAAGACAGAATGAGAACAAATAACGTAACATTGCACCTAAAGCTTTGAGGAAAAGAAGAGCAATTCAAGCTCAAAGCCCATACAAGGCAGGCAATTATAAAGATCAGAGCAAAAATAAAGACAGCTAAGAATAAGAAAACCATACAAAGAATTATTGAGTTGGTACTTTGAAAGAATACATAAACTGGATAAAATCTTGGCCAACATTATCAAAAAAAAGAAAAAGAAAAGAAAAGAAAGAAGAAGGAAAGAAAGAAAGAAAGAAAGAAAGAAAGAAAGAAAGAAAGAAAGAAAAAGAAAGAAAAAATTCTACTCCATGCATCGAGGTAAGAAAAAGGTGAAATCACTACATATACTGTGGTAATTCAGAGATCATCAATACCCACTTCCAAAGTCTTTACTCACGTATGATGGAAAACTCAGAAGAAATAGACAGATTTCTAGATAAGTATGAATTATCAAAGCTGAATCAAGAATATATGAAATTCCTAAAAAACCCAGTATCAGCTAATGAAACTAAAAATGTAATTGAAAGCATACCAATGTAGAAATGCACATGCCCTGATGGATTTACTTGAATTCTACAAGAAATTTAGAGATGATTTAATGCCAATACTCCTGAAACTCTTATGAAATTGAAAGGGAAGTAATACTCCCTAAATCATTCCTAGAGGCCAGTACTATCCTGATATAAAACAGTAAAAGATACAGTGAAAAAGAGAATTACAGTCCAGTCTCACTAATGAACATAGATGCAAAATTCCTCAATAAAATACTTGCAAACAGAATACAGCAAATCATCAAGAACGTTATACACCATAACCAAGTGAGATTCACCCCAGAAATGCATGAATGGCTCAGCATACACCGATCAATAAATGTAATACACCATTTCAATAGAGCCAAAGACAAAAATCACATGATCATCTCAATAGATTCAGAAAAATGTTTTTGAAAAAATCCAACACTCATTCGTGAAAAAAAAACACTATAGAAAATCAGAATAGATGGTGTTTATAATTTGATCAAAGCCTTCTAGGACAAGCCAACAACCAACATCATACTAAGTGACCAAAACTGAAAGCTTTCTCTACAAAATCAGGAACAAAATAAAGATGTCCACTATCACCACTCCCATTCAGTACAGTTCTGAAGGCATTAGCCAGAGCAAATAGACAAGGATGAGGATAAATTTAAAATACAATAAAAAAGGATGAGGATAGGAAAGGAAGAAGTTAAACTATCATTGTTTGCAGATGACATGATACTCTACATAGAAGACCCCAAAAACTCCACCAAAAGACTTCTGGAATTAATAATCAAATTCAGTAGTGTAGTGACATACATATTCAACAAATCAAAAATCAATAGCATTCCTGTAAGCAAACAACAAACTCTGAGAGAGAAATTAGGGAAGCCACACTCTTCACAACAGAATCCAAAAAAAAAAAAAAAAATGAAGTACTTAAGATCAATATAACAAAAGAAGTGATATATTTGTATATGGAAAATTACAGTACTATGAAAAAAGTGATCAAAGAGAGTATCATGAAATGAAAAGCTATCCCTTGCTCACACATGGGAAGAACCAACACTGCAAAAATGGCCATACTCCCCCAAACTATTGTACAAATTTAATGAAATCACAATCAAAATAGCACTAGCATACCTCATAGCACTAGAGAAAATATTCCTAAAATTCACTTGGAAATAGAAGAGACCTAGAACAGCAAAGGCACTCCTGGCCAGCAAAGCAAGGCAAGAGGTGTCACGATCCCTGACTTGAAAATAAATTATAGCAAGGCTACTGTGATAAAATTAGAATGGTACTGACAAAAAAAAAAGCAGACCTGAGGATCAGTGGATCAGGTTAGAAGATGGAGATTCAACTAGAAACACACTCAGTCACTTAATGTTTGACAAAGGGGCCAAATATGTTCATTGGCAGAAAGATAGCATCTTTAATAAATGTTACTGAAAAAAAATTGGCTCTCTATATGCAAAAGACTAAAACTAGACCAATATATATCACCATGTACTAATCTAAACTCAAAATGCATCAAATACCCAAGTATTGAAACAGAAACAATAAATCTACTGGAAGAAAAAATAGGTGAAAATCTTGAAGACATGTGTAGGCAGAGACTTCATGGACAAAACCTAAATAGCATGGAAAATACTTCAAAGAATCAACAACTGGGATCTCATCTTGTTAAAAAGCTTTTGTACATCAAAAGAAATTACCAAAAGAGTGAAGAGACAACCCACAGAGCTATAAATAATTTTAACCAATTGTCCCTCAGACAAAGGAGTTCTATCTAGAACCTATAAAGAATTGAAAAACTCAGACCCCACATATTCAAAGACCCAACCCAAAGATGGGCATCTGAGATACATTCTCACTTCTCAAATGAAGAAATACAAATTGCAAATAATTATATTAAAAAATGTTCAATATCTTTGGTCATTCAAGAGATGCAAATTAAAACAGCACTGTGATTCCGTCTCAGTCCAGAAAGAATGGCTATCATCAAGAAATCCACAAATAATAAATGCTTGAGAGTTTATGGGTAGAAGGAACTTTTCTCCACTGTTGGTGGGAGCACAGGCTGGGGAAACTACATGGAGATCAGTATGAAGATTCCTTAAAAACCTACAATTATAGGTCCCATTTGACCCAGTTATTCACCTTCTGGGTATCTTCCAAGAAAAATTAAAAACATAATATCACAGCAATATATTTGCACACACATTTATAGCACATGGTTTGTAATTGCTAAATTTTGTAAACAATCCAAATGCCTTTCAACCAAAGAATGGATAAAAAAGATGTGGTAGGTTTTATTTTACAATGGAATACTACTCAGCCATGAAGAAGGATAAACTTGAGGCTTTTTTTTTTTTGTACCAGGGATCAAAATCACAACCTCGCACCTGCCAGGCAGGTGCTTAAGCCCCTGAGCTGAATCCCTGGCCCTATTTCTTGAGACAGGGTCTCACTATGCAGTTCAGGCTGAATTTGAATTCATTTTGTAGCCCAGGCTGGTCTCGAACTCACAATGACCCTCCTGCCTCAGCCTTCGGAGTGCTGGGATTAAAGGTGTGCACCATCACACCCAGCAAACTTGAGGCCTTTATGGAGAAATAGATGCAACTTGAGACCATAATCATAAGTGAAATAAATCAGACTCACATGTGTATACATCACATTGTCACTCTGATGTGAGAATTTGAAAGAGTAAATACAGTCTAGAATGTACAATAGATACTGTGAAATGGGAAGTAATTGTTAAGGAAAAGGAAACTGGGATAGGGAAAAGGGAAAAGAATGGAATGAAAAATGGAGAAATTCAATGCAACTATACTTAGTGTCTCTTAGTTCATTGAAAATGAAAGTTCATGTTAATACTGACTGCAGAATTTTTATACCTACATACTGTACTCTTACTAACTTCTTTGAAGATGACAATATGTTATATATTAACTACTGTTATTCTCCTGTTATTTTGCTATGAAGCTTTCACTTTTTTTAATAAAATAAAAAATTAACATCTTAAAATGAGAAAAAATGCTAGAAAAGCTACAGCTAAAGTAACATACTATGTATATTATTTTTGGAAAAATAATTTCAGCATGTCTAGAATACTATTAGGCTACTATGAAGATTCAAGAGTTGTGTCAGTAGGTCATTTGAATGAAAAGTATGAATTTTAATGATAAGTGGTTACTCTTAAGGGGCTGTACAATTTTATGTATATTGTCTACTTACAACATATTAAGAGTGTATTGAACAATATACCAAATGATTCCCATCAATAATTCATTAAAATTTGGAAAAATTTATGCCAGTATGTACTGACACTTTTGCAATGCTGGTTTTGTATATTTTTTGTTTATATTCAGTAAAGACCACTTGTGCAAGAATGTGTTTGTATATATATATAATATATATTACATATATACTTTTACATACATATACTTTTTAGTGTTTTGTATATGGTATTTCCCTCTATAGTAAGAGCCCCTCATTTTTTTCACTCTCACTACTGAGCCAAATACCTGTTAACTCTGTATTGCCATTAAACTGCGAGCAATGTTACCTGGTATGTCTAAGACAGAATCATTCTAATCCTAAAAATACACACTGTCAAGGCACTTATTTAAAGCTTTATTTGGAATATTGAAAATTAATTTTGAGAAAAGAAGAGAAATTTTGTTTGCATCTTCTAAGCAAGAAACATATGTGTATTTTATGGTTCTACTTTTGTTTGGTGATTTTATATGTGCGTATCTGTGTATATATCTCAAGAGTTTTGTATTCTAATTTCTTTTTATTCCTTTACAGTTTTTGCATCGCTCATGCAAAATGGGATTTCTCCTGTGCATACTCCCCGTGTTGCTACATCAGTCACAATTCATCACACTTAATTTACAGTTTATTTCCCTCAGTTTCAAGTGGAAATTATTGTCCTCTCCAAATCTTTATGATCAACACAATTATTGCTGACATAGCTTTGCTTATGTAACTACTTACATATAATCTCATGTCTTCAAAATCATTCTCTTAAAACTAAATTTTATTCTCCAATCTCTGCAACAGGCAGTATCTTTCTTGGCTGTGTTTCTCATGTCTTCAGCATAAGCACTCCCTATCCCTTTCAGTAAATACAGAGGGCAGATTCATCTTTACAGGAAGCTTTCAACCGTAAACTTTAATCGCTCTTTAAATAGCCTCAAAATGGAATTCCTTCTTTAATTAAGATGCTGCTTCGTACATCATAATTGAAATACATCAAAACATTCCTTGTTAAAACTCAAGATATATTGCAAAGCCATTCTATAGCAGGGTGGCAGTGCTTTGGTAATTGGAAGAATGACAGACAAAATTCTAGGGAAAGTTATGCCATTTGGAATAGTAGAGACAGAGCAGGTTATTAAAATTTCATACTCAAAACCATTAGGAAAATGTGTCAAATTATGTTTTGTTTTATTTTACTAAAATGCAACACAAACTACAAACTAGTGCCGCATAGCACCGTTTGTCTTTCAGAGTATATGCTTGTATGAGTATACTTATATATAGGAAGCAAATCAGTACTTTAAAGAGTATCACAAGTGTATACACTTTAAATTCACCAATATGGAAATTTCTGAAAAAGGAATAACCACTAAGAGAAAAATTAAATTTTGTCATTGAAATTTGACGCAAAGAATTTATTTTAAATTACCAAAGTGTGTTAGAATGACACTGTTAGTGTGGGGATTCCAAATTATCAGTTGTCCCATTTTTTCCTATTTTCTCAATTGTGAAATCTTATCTGATTAAGAGACATTTTTTAAAGCCACGCTATTTGTAATTTTATTTAGAACAAATTGCTTGTATATATTATATCTGTCCAGAGCAAAGTTTTTCTCTATTCTACTTCCTCTTCTATACTTAGAAACTATCATTTAAAACCCTTCTTTGCAAATATTTACTGTCAAACATTTTCAAAGCCAGAACTTATTTACTACCTCCTAACCTCTGCTACCAAATATTTCAATGTGCCAACTAAACCTCCTCAGTCCCATTTGCTCCACAATAGAGGAGAAGGGCTCCCTCCTCTCCGGAAGAAACCTTCTTTCATTTCCTCCGGGGCGTGTCTGTCAATCCCATCAGGCTTCTGCAAAATTCAACTCTATTATGATCCCTTTTTACCTGTTTTTGGCTGTCTTTTTGCATATAACTTTTTCCCTTGTGTTTAACCACTCCCCTTCAATTACATTTACCCAATGCCATTCAAAAAATGTAAGATATGTTGGCCATTTTCCTAGAAAAAGAAACAGAATAAAATAGTCTCCATTCATCCAACCGTGTCTCTGTCTAACGTTCCCATTCCATCTAATTTTAGTGCCATCTTCATTTTTATCCTTCTCTACACCTATGCAGTACTTTTAAGAGGAATTCTCTTTATTCAGAACCTTTATTTGCTTGCCTGCTACTCAATTCTTCAGTTCATTCCGATTTGGCTGCTGTTGCCAACACCTTAAGTTCAGCTAACAAGCCTCAGTCTGCATCTCAGTAGTAATTGTTCATTAATTAATTTGTTTGTGCCCTCATTCATAATTATGCATTCTTTCTTAGGGGTCCATATGATGTACCAGCCTTAAACTAGGTGTAGGAACAACTGCAGTGAGCAAGTTACAGACACTTCAATATGTATAGAGAAGAATGTACCTAGCAGGAAAAAATAAACCATGTATCACAAGATAATAAAAAGGGAAAGTAGAGAAATAATGAATTAATTTTGGTTGAAAATTCATATGTGAGCACAACAAAAGGTTTCACTGGAAATGGAGTGAAGTTGGTGAAGAAGCAAGCATGTGGTTAAATGGCAGAAAAGTTTTCTACTAACTTCAGTGATTTAAATGCCCAAAGATAAAAATTGCTAAACATTCTCTCCTCTGTACCTCTTCATGGCTGCTCGTCTCCTAACTCTCCTGCCATTTCCACCTCTAGTTTTAGGCTTATACTCCTGGGTCCATCTTTTACATGTCAGGATGAATTTTAAATCATTTGGAATTCTTATCTCTTTATAATATAACTATCTCTAGTTAAAACCTATTTTTTCTGTTTATACGGCCTAATGAATTACATATAAAACTAAACTTGATAGTGCACCTTGAAGATCTCAAGTATACCTTACACTTGCTATGTCCAAACAACTACTCCTGATTTTTGAGAATATTCATTTTAGTTCTCTCTAGCTTACTGAATGATACTATGTTACTTTATGTTAATTCAGCCAAAAAACATGATAGTTATCATCAATAATTCATACATTTATCATATGGAAATTAATCAGTTACTGGGTTTTTTTGGCTCTTTAACTCTCCATGTCTGTATTTCATTTAATTATGTCCATTTCCATTTCTTCCTTTGTAGTTGAAGGACTAATCCTCTCTCCCTGGGAACACTGAAACTTCCTTCAAACATATTCTGCCTTTTAAAGGTTTTTCACATAGCAACCTGATTAATAATGGACTTTATTCTAGTTCACAAATATTAAATAATTCCCCATACTCTTATTTACACCCAAAATACTGAAGAGGAGACACATAGGACCAAAAGAAGCTCTGTGACCTCCCCAGTCACACACCCACCATTTCCTCATTCCTATTCTGTGTTCCAGAAAAACTGAATTTCTTATAGTTCCTCATATGTAATGAGCAACTACCTTAAGGTTTTTACATGTGCTCAGCCATTTCCTATCTGGAGATTTGCCATAAACTCCTTTGTCCACTGTCTTGGTTACTTTTCTCTTGTTGCTAAGACAAAATACCTGACACCCAAAGTTAAGGAGATAAAGGTTTATTTAGCTCTCAGTACACAGAGGTTTCAGTCCATGGTAGATTTGTTCCAAGGCAGAGTGATGTGGCACACGGTCAACACTTTGAGGTGGCAGAAGACAGCAAAAACAATAAGAGCAAAAGCAGGTAATAAGACTCTTTTCCTCCTTTATATTGTATGCAGGATATCCTCCCCCGGTGTGGGTGTAGCACCCACACCATCTCCATGTACTCCTCTTGCACAGGCTCAGGATGTTTGCAAAGTGAGACCCTGGACTCCTGCTGAGTTGCTTAGTTAAGCTTCTAAACTTCTCAAGTTGATAAAATGTATCTAACCATTACAATCCACCATTTGTCAACTTGGTAACCAGACACATTTCTTTAAACCAGGTTCCAGATACAAAGACATGCCTATTCTTATCATTTCACAACTTGAACATTATAACACAGGTTTAACCATCCTTAAGAACAAGTATTAAATCTATCAACATTATATTACATTAGAATCATAACATTCCAACTTTGACCCTGCAAAAACTCATGCACATCCCTTTATGCAAAAGGCATTTCGTCCATCTCTAAGAGTTACCAAAGTTGTACCAGTTTCAGCATTGCTGAAAAGTCCAAGTCAAAAGTCTCTTCCAAGATGTAAGATAAACTCTTAGTTGCAAGTCCCTGTACAAATGAAAAATTAAGAAAACTCTTCCAACATGCAATGGCACAAGGTAAACATCTTCATTCGAAAAGTTACAAACAGGGGTATACAAAGGATTGGGACCAAAGCAAGTCCAAAATCAAGCAGGACAAATGTTAAATCTTATAGTTCCCTGTGCAGCATCTGAAGCAGTCTGTAGCAAATTATGAGCTCCAAAGGGCTTGGCTAGCTCTACTCCTATGGCGCATTCAGTGGTAGAAGCTCCTATGGCTTCTCTCTTGAGCCCACTCTGCTCCCTTCTTGGAGGTTTCCTCAGATCATCCATGTTCCTGGCGTTTCCAAGTTTCTGGGGTCTCCTCTGCATCTCTGGCTTCACTCTCACAGGTATACTATTTGAAAAAAACATGATATATCAATGTACCTTCGCATTTATATTACATGCTTCATCACAGTTATTAACTTTCATCTATGAATGTGTGAGATATTGCTTGATCAATGTCTATCTTCTCAACTCCCTGTGAATTCACTAAATGTTGTACCCTGAAAACCTAGTTCACTGCCTACCAATTAGCACACACTCATACATTTGATAGATTAATAAATAGATGAAAGTCTCAATGAGTAGGTAACTCAAAATTGCCTTTTTTATCTTCACTTACAAGTGATATTAGCAACGTCTGCTTCTTTTGTTTACTCACATATTAAACTTTTTAGTTACACTAAGCAACATTGTTAAATCTTGTTTTGTTTTATGTAATTTGAAGATAATTACAGTTTCTCATGTGATTTTTTTTTTGGGGGGAGGTGCCAGGAATCAAATTCAGGACCTCATGCTTACCAGGCAGGTGCTGTGAAACCAAACTAAATCACTGATCCCTAAGGAAAGTTAGTTTCTGACTCATAAGTTATAGTTAATTCATCCTCATAAGCAACATGTAATAGTATAGTTAAATGCAAAGTGCTCAATAAAAGTTTTTAAATGTATTGATCTTTAAATTGCTGAGAACAATAACTCCAATTCTAAATTCTATTGGTATTTTTCCTTGACTCAGGAGTTCATTCTTACAGAAAAGACTAATTTCCCAGATATTGGAATGGTGTTTAAACTGTATCCACAACATTGAAGTGCCTTACTGTATAAGTTTTCATTTTAAAATTTTATGAATTCTTTATATGTGAGTCATAGAGAACTCTCTCCATTTGCTAAAATTTGTTCTTACCAAACGAGTATTTTTCCCGAATGGAAGAAATCAATTACTTAATGGGTCTTCCGCAATGCAATGAGCCTTCAATAGATCCTTGATAGAGAAAAACACATCTGAAATAAGTGAGAAAGAATATAGTAATATTAAATATAATATTTCCCTCCTTATCAAGAATCTCCTTAATATAGCAAAGGAAATGAAAAATGGAACTCAGAACTCCATCACCTGCAGAACTAAAAACACCTAGAATTACAAAGAAGAAGAGGAAAGAAAGGTCTGCCAAATTCACTCAAAATCGTGCTGCACGCAGACAGATGCAGAGGAAATGGTGGAGAGCATTGTTCTCCAACTGGAGGTGTCGAGTTTGGGGTCAGAATCCAAATATGAAATTTTAGAATGATAAGATGAGAATGCATAGAATTTATGTATCAAATTTACTTGCTCAAATTTGTCACAAAGAAGACATAAAGAAAAGGTTTAAAAAATTAACTAGAAATGGCACGCTTCTACATAGTTTACAGAAAATATTCTTCTTGAAGGAAAGAGAAAAGACAAATATTCTTCCTTGTAAATTAACTATATCTGCTTCTTTCTGATCATTTAGAAATACAGTTTAGACAGCATACCAGGAGAAACCTTCCATGCAATGAAAGTATTATAAACAAGGAATTATTGATAGCAGTGTGTAAATAATGTAAGTGTTCTACTTTCATGAGATTTTCTTCCATAACTTTTCCAGAAAAAAATCTTCTCATTTCACAGTAACCATTGGGCAAACAATTATCAGCATGAAACATACCAAAGTACAATCAAGAAAATAATCAAAATGAGAAGGTGGAAAAACAGGGAAGAAAGAGGAAGATTAAAACATTCAGCAGAAAAATTCGCCATGGACAACATGAAAATTGCAATGAAAACCGCAATGGACTCACAGAAAATCAAAGAAAGGATAAATTTAATAAAATAAAATAAAATACAAGAATTTCTTTCATTTGTATAATTCAGGACATTATGAAGGGAAATTACATCCAATGTGTCTAAATTCTGGATAGTGAGGAAAAGAAGATAAAGATATTGGCACAGTTTTAGCAAAGTTAACAATTTGAACAGTACAGAACAGAGAAAACATTGTTAAAACCATGATGGTAGACACTGAGAATTCATGCAGATCAAGTAAAGCAAGATCAAATGGAAAGTATTGCAAAGTTTAAAAATAATCAGAGAGAAAGTGATAGTTATGGAAATAAAATAATGGAAATAAAAACAATAGTGTCACTTAAGAAAGAACTAAAAAAAGAATATATTAGATGAACAAATAAATGACAGATGATACATAGATATCACATAGGGATATACGTCAGTATTTCAAAAATTATTTCATAAATAAAGGCAAAACTATATGTAGAATACACATACTATGTTGAAGTTAAAAATGTAAAATGAAGATCAATTCCAAGGTTATTGAAAATCGAGAGAATTCTTTGACAGTTCATTCAAATATATCAAGAGAAAAAACCTGACAATGTTAGTCATACTACAAAATTATGAAGCAGTTCCTACAACTTCCTCAATGAAAAAATGCATATTCAAAAATTTTAAACTCAGTTAAATTCTCATTCCACAGTAAAGTAATGTTTTCTTAATAAATTTAATGTCTTAGTTAATTTTCTCATTGCTGAGACAAAATACCTGACAGAGAACGTTAAGGGAGAAAAGGTTTATTTAGCTCACAGTTTATAGAGTTTTAAGTCCAAAATCAACTGGCTCCACAACAGGGTGCAGCATGACAGCTCATGGCAGCAGAAAGCAGAAAAAGCAAGCAAGGGAGACCAGCCTCTCTCTTATATTGCATCCCTATATTGTGTCCCTTATATTGTATCCAGTCATGTGGGCTGATTCAGGAATCTCCCACACTTAATCCCAGGTCCCTTAATCCCAGTATTGCATTACAAATCAATTACACACTTCACATTCAGCCCCTGAAAAACTTCCTTTAACCACATGAGGCTTTGTGATGACACCTAGACACAGACTACAACATTTAATAAAAATTTTATGAAGAAATTTAGTAAATTTATGAGTCCTCAAAATCTCTGTTGAAGAAACTTCTAGAACAAAATCCATAGCTGAACAGGAAATAAATGGAGAAATTACAAGAAAGAAACAGTAAGTAATCAGTTTAATTATGGTTACAATTTATAATGCATTTGTTAGTCCTCTCGAAACCACAAAAGGAACATAATTAAGTTGGGTTAAATTGGAAAGTAGAAAATGAAGTACAATATGTAAATTTTGAAACCTTAATCTTTCATAGTTTGCATCAAAAAATGATACTTATATCTCATGAGCAAATGAATATTAATATAACTAAAGCAGCAGTAAAAGGTACACATTAAGAAAAGCAGTAACCAGTTTTAACAAATGCTGACATACAAAGGAATTGAGTCAAAAAACAAAAACATAAAGATAAATACTTCAAAAATCCCAAAATATTTGGAGAGAACAAGACATTTCTAAATAATCATGGAACAACAACAAAAAATCTTAAGAGAAAATTTTAAACATTTGAGTGAAATAAAATGAAAATACGATTTAAAATGTAAGAAAAGAAGTGAAAGTATGCTTAAAATAAATTTATACCATAAATGAGTATATTATAAAAGAAGAAAGATCTAAAGCCAATCACCTAAGCTTTTTGCCTGGAAAACTACTAAAAAGAAGAAATTTATGCTAAAAGTAAAAAAAAAAAAAACAGTAAAAATCTATAAAACTACAGAAAATTAATAAAGAATAATCAATGAAGCCAAAATCTCTACTTTGAAAAAACTAAGTAAGCTGAAAAATTTATTATCAGTCTAACAAAGTAAAAAAGGAGATTCAATTTGGCAGTATCACAAACATAATAGGAGCATTCACCCTATTGATATTCAAAAGAAATTATAGGAATATTATGAAATATAGGCCCATCAAAATGCTTTCTGAGATGATATGAATAAATTCTTGGAAATATACAATCTAACATGTTCGCAATTAGAAGAACTGCATGATCCAAATGAGCCTAAGTATGTGAGAGAAATTGTCAATGACAAATTGTCTTCCACAGGAGATAATATCAGCCCTAGAAGATTTCACTGCTGACTTCTGTTTACATTTAAGGCAGAAATCATTCCCATTCTCCACAACTGGTGCCAGAAAAAGTAAGGAAAATATGGCTTAACTCATTCTGAGGGTAGTATTATTGTGATATGAAAATCATGACATTGAAAGAAAGAAATA